>JAODTK010004243.1:0-289964 GCA_026419785.1 Sclerodactyla briareus | reverse complement strand
GAAGAGTCAAGACCAAGTAGGATCTATTAAAAGTTGAACAAATGCAGATATAATTTTTTCTACAACCCCCATTAACTCGCCTATTTGCAGCAGTGGTTTTCTGTAACGGTATTTAGTGTTGAGTTCCAACCATCCCTGATGTTACCTCACATCAAAAATTACGAAGGACTGAAAGCAGATGCTATTCACTATGATTTGTGGATACCACAAAATTACAAAATTGCATAAGTCTCCATATTCAGTACTGGAAAATAATCACACTCAAACATGTACCGATATCCTGTTCTGCAGTTGGCCAAACCACTCACTATGAGCCCCTAGGGGTCGGGGGGGGGGGTCCATCATCTTGATAAATGATCTCAAAACAATGAGAACAGTGAATAGGCAACTACCCAAACTTGAGTAGTGACTTTCCCGCTCAAATCTGATCAGAAGTGTCACTGTTACGAATACAAAGAATTCCTCTGAATTGCTGCCACAGTTTCAGAGATGCCACCTAAGGGAGAGTGTGAACACACACAACACTCAATAGATCTAGGTATATCAATAGACAAAGTGATCACTGAGATTACTCTCTTGAACATCAGGCCTAGACAAAACATTGAGATTACCAAACGCGGTCAGTCAGAACGAGACCTGCACACTTCTTATCAGATGGCGGGGCCAGTCTACTTTACAAACTCCCAAGAACTGCCGCAGTAAAAGTGATAGCCAAAACCAACACTTGTCTGATGTGAGAGCCCTTCCCTCGTCAACGCATACCTCATCACTGGCAGATGGCTCATGCAGGATTCGTTAGGTCGCGGTATACTTCCCCTTGGAGCTTGACAGCCCCTAGGGACGAATGGAGCTTTTTTATGCCCACAGATATGAAGTCACCCTTGGATTATGACCTGAACAATGTTTAGTGGGGGGTGGAGGGTCCATCTGAGGCGAGTGAAATATGTGAAAAAAATGCTTCATCCTCCTGACATGAAAACAACCAATACTACTCCAGGGCCTGAAACAGGAAATTATGGAAGTGAGAAGTGACATAGTTGTTTTGTTTTCTAAGTTCGGCTGATGGTTTGGCTGAAATTGAACAGTAATGAGGGCAACAGTAAGAGGGAATGGCGTGTCCCAAATACTTTCTGCCACATCCTCACACTGGGTATGCGCCCTATTACCCTGTTCAACGAACGACTGCAAGTTTAATAATATTTGTTACAGGTCAGTCCGTATTCGGCACTACGCAGCCACACACTTGGACATGAAATCAAAGTTGACAGTAATTGAAAATTGCATTGCCTACCGACATGAAATTACACGGCAAACACCACAGACTACTAACAGAGGTGAATCGGGTTCGTTTTCCAAAAGTGATGACAGCATCAAAACAAGAGGGCATCCCTGGAGTTGCGTATCATCGGTCGCAACCATGAAATTCATGCTTCAGGGAGTTCAAACCTTCACAGAATTATACCGCATGAACTCGCATGGGATCGCATGGGTTACAATCAGTTTGGGCAATATAATGAGCCAGCGGAAGCAGCTATTTCAGAAGATTCGGTGAATGAGCTTTTCTTGGTCCGTCTTCCAGACTATTTAGGTTTACAATTCAAGTCCTTCTAGTTATCAGACACTTTAATCGGCTGGGAGAAATTCCTTCCGGGATAGTGAATGGGGTACAGCGCAATCTTTAGCAGTCATTTCTCCCATATTTGCAAATTTTAATATATCATAGGCTATCATTTCTTGCCCGGGGTTTCAGGGCCAACGATGATTGGGAAGGGATGGGGAGGGTGGGATGGGGTTGGGTGGAGTGTGAGAGTGAGGTGACCTCTTACCTCATAGATTGGTCATAAAGCAAGGCTTCCCCTTACTAGATTCTAGATATCAATTTCTTCCCCAACTTACTGTATTTTCTATATCTTCTTGGCGTTTCCTCTTCCATTTCCCGTTCTTGAGCTTTTCATTTGAACTCCTGAGTGTGCTGGGTCATTTTTCATCTTTCTCATCGGGAATAACATCTTGAATGAAGCGCACACCACCATTACTCCTGATGTACATCTGCCATGTGTTCCCCTTCAAAAAAAATGACCTAATGTTTTCGCTTTCTGGCCAATTGGGGGTTTTAGCCTCCCTTAGCTGGATCCTTTGCCCTTCTTCGGAAGAACACATTCGTCTTTGCAAATTTGTATCATTTTAACATGAATCTGGCACATTTTTGCAGTTTGAATGTTATTTTCTTTCTCTCTAACCAAAACATCCCCTATTATGATGTGAGACTTTCATCTGTGACTGCTGTCAAAAGTTTTCGCAACTTCAACCGCACTTCAAGCATCATCCGTACGAACATCACTGGTCAGACACAGACTGAGTATGGAAATTTGGGTTGGGGTTGGTTGTGTTAGATTTCAGAACGGAGAGTGGAAGTAACCTTAATAACTGCTCTGGGCTCAGAAAAGGGTGTAAGTGTAGGTTACAGTCTATTTTTTGCCATACAGTGGCCCGATACAGTATCTTTGACTAGGGGAACACATCTCAATATAGTAAATAACTCGTTAATAGGCCTAAGCCTAGGCCTTGGTCTTTAATGACTGTTGCTTGAAGAGTAAATTCACACTGTTAGCTGTAACTAGGGGCCAAGGCTAGCTAATTGGCATGATTGTAGATGTACAGCTTTTACCTGGATGTATGAGATTAAATGTTAGGAATTAGGACAAGTTGGGTTAAAGTCCAATTCCAGATCCCAATCTCTCGGTACCAACACCTAAACATAACCTCACTACACCTTTGCGAGTGCACCTCATTGCTCACCACCCGAACCCATGAGCACCCCACCATAGGGTATCCTTCAGTGGATAGTACCCTAACCACCACTATGTTACCATAGCACCGTTGCTATGGCACCATCAACAGTATCTATATGTTAAATGGTAAACTGACCACAATATCTCATCTGGCCCTTCAGGACCGATGAGATAAAATGTGGCCATGCAAGGCTGACATTGGATTATATTGTATGAATGATGCAATTATGAGCTTGTAAGAAGTGAATTTCACTGTTTGGTTCCAATTTCCTGCCAAAATATGATGTAATGTTCGAAAGGCAGTTAGTCCCAAAACTGACCTTATTCCCCGCCCCCCCCACCCCCCCCCCCCCCCCCCCCCAAAACACCCCAGCCCCCCCCCCCCCACAGCCCTCAGTGGGTGGATCAATGGGGCTTCGAGTGAGCCAACAGTGTGTTGAATGATAATTATTCTATTCAGGTTGGAATGTTCTGGCAACCTCTCCAGAATGTAATAAAATCCCAAATCTTCTGTTACCGAACACCAGAACCTAACCCCTGACCTCACTAACATACCCCTAATCCCTACCAGAAATTACCCCTCTAACAGTAATCCATACATCCAGTTACCAGGGTATACTATATACTGTACACTCGTACTTGCTCAAATTAGCCAGGCGTGCTGAAGCCGATTTACACCCCCGCAGGAATCGCCAGCTTTTTCGTGCTCTGATTTGAATGACCTGGTAACTACTCAATGGGAGAATCACTTGTCATGCTCGCCTCGACCCCTCTCCCACACTTACCCAAAACCACAAACCCTCCCCCTTACTCAATCACGCCTGGTCTAGTCCAGTGAGGGTGTCTAATGAAGTTTTTCCTCTCCCAAGTTCCAATATCATAATAAATAAATTCACTAAAAGTGAAGATGAAATCTGTATTGGGATTTTCTATCCTACACAGTGTATCACAATTCACTTATGAAACCATTCAGCAGTCATTCCATCCCATTTTTCAAGAACAACTTTCACATTTGCCCGAAAAATAGTGGTTATCTCTCCAAGGTTGAATTATTTTGCAATTTTTTTTTTGCTTGAATGCAAGAAAACAGTCATATTTTTTACTTCCTGCCTTGTTAGGAGATCTCAACTTGTTCGGGTATCATTTGTAATCACCGCACATCTTTAACACAGTGAGAAATTGTGCAAAAAAGACTTTTTTTTTATTACCCCCAAATGGCCTTTTGACTCCCCTGAATTTCCATGTTTCCGTTGAAGAAATGTGTCCAATTTGGAGTTAATGTTGTGTTTTGTGACTTTTTTAGGAGTATGCAAAATTTAAACAGTTCGCAGCCGACCTGAAGTGGGATTATTCGCGAAAAAATCATTAGAAATCTGACGGACACGAAACGCACACTCACACACCCCACACACCACACACGTCACACACAATTTGAACACAACGGACACCGTTTGGTGCGATGCACCTCTTGCTGGAGACCCCCCGACAAAACCCTGGCAACCCCATCATAGGTACCCTCTCAGTGGATAGTACCTAACACCCACTATGGTTACCAATAGCAACCGTCGCTATGGCAACCGTCAAGGGGTAAATATAATGTGAAATGGCAAGTGACTACAATATCTCGTCTGGCCCTTCGGGACCGATGAGATAAAAAGGCTGTGAAGACAAATGCTACGGGGGGAGATAATTGTCATTACCACCCGTGGGGGCAAGCCAGCACTTAAGCCGTCTGTTTCACACTTGTGTGTCAATACGAGAATTCCATTGGATGATTGCTCACACTAGTGCATGAACATGTTGAGATCATTTTATCGGACGTGTCGGTGCTCAACATAACGTGAAGTCTTTGGGTTTGAGTAGAAAAGCACAATTTTCGGGCTCGTTTGTTATCTCGGGCAAATAGCTTGGCAGGATGAGTTTTGGATTTATCAGAATTCACAAAACTTACTGTTTGTGAATCTGTGAACTTGTATGAATACTTACCCCATGTTGCACTTTGCCCCCCACCCCCGACGCGCCATTGAACATCTGGCAGTCTTATACAGTAGTCCGGCCCTGGCAACCCTATCGTCTTTCTTATTTCTAGGCAAAGACGTCCAAGGGATTGAGGGGCATAGCCGCGCGATCCGACCAAGGAGGACGCCCCGTGATGGCCCGGAACGTGGGGACGGTAGGGTGGGTACGTCCAATATGGGGTAAGATTCGTATTCACAGATTTCACAAACCAGTAGTTTTGTGAAATCTATTTCACTTACCACTTACCCCCATATTGCTTTGCACCCTACTAGTCACAGTGCCACTGGAGCGGGTTCCCATGCCATCACAAAAAGGGGTTTGTTGGTCGCTGTAGATGCATAGCACCCTCGTGCCGGCTAGGGCCGAGACTGTTTGGAGAAGCAACAATGAAACGACGTTGTGGGGTAAACCCCACAGCACCTCGCATACCGTCTCGCGAAGAAGCAATAATCTGGGGGAACGAGGATGGCCACGTCGAGGCTCCGTGGTTCACCGTGGCAGTGCACAGTGTGAACCGAGCGCAACCTTGCTCAAGAATTATGTGGGCCTTGCGAGGCTTCTATCCCCATGGACTGAGAAAGCCCTCGTGCTGGAGAGAAAAGCTACTGAACAGAAGATTAATGCGTTACCGAACAACTTTGTTCTCACCCATCAACCAGCGCCGTGCCGCAACGGACACACCGTGGCCTGAACCCCTCCAACGCGGGAAGAATTCCACGGTAGAAGAATAAGTCTTTTGTAGCGTGTTGAACCCGACCCCATACCCGTAGAGCCGACCTGCTGCTCTGTGGGCCCGAAGAGGCTCCGGCTGGGCCATAAAGGGTCAGCCTGTCAACCCACGGCCTGGTGGAGGAGAGCCGACCCACGGCCGGGGGGGGGAGGGAAGCCGACCATGCCCGGGGGAGGCCGACCTGGCTCGATAGAGCCGAGCCCCCCTAGAGAGTCGGTTCATGGCTCTGGACCGCCTTGGGGTCGACCCTAGCTTCGAAGAGCTGGCCTGGCGTCAGATGGCCGGAAGGGTCAGTCCACTCCCCTGGAAGCCGCCACATGCTGGGGGGGGGTGGGGGAGCCGACCTGGTTCCGGAGTGTCGAAAGAGTTAGTCCGCCACAGCTCCGGCCGCAGGTTGGGAGTACCGAACCTGCCCCTGAGTGCGTAAAGAGTCGGACCACGGAGAGCCAAGCTCAAGGGCTCCGCGAGAGCGACCTGTCTCAGGCGGCAGGAAGGTCGGACCACTGGCCACTGCCGTGGGAGAGTCGCAGGCCCGATCCTCGCTCGGCTGAGCCTATCTCACACAGAGGCAGGAAAGAGTCGACTCCGGCTATGGAACTCGGGATGAGCAGATCCACTGCTTAGGGGAGCAATGGCTCGATCAGAGGCTCGCTCCTCTGCTCGGAAGAGCCGCTCTCACACAGGAGAGGCAGAAGAGTCGGACACTGTCTGGTGAGTCGGCCGGTCCGATCCTCAGCTCGGTAGGGCCGACTTCACACAGGAGGGCAGAATAGTCGGATCCAGCTATGGAAGCCGGGATTAGTCCGTTCCTTTCACAGGGAGCTTACTTCGGATGGCCAGAACGCTCTCCGCTCTCCAGTCCGCTTTCCCAAGGATATCCGGAACAAGTCGAACCTTGGCTCGAAGGCCGGTCTGGCTGAGTAGATTTGGAGAAGTCGGATGAAAGGCTTCTCCGAGTAGCCTGAGGGCTAACCTCGGCTCGGAGAGCCCCGTCTGGGTTCAGGCGGCTGATAGAGTCGACTATGACCGGAGAACTGTGAGGGCCGACTCTCGGCGGGAGAAGCCCTCTGGATCAGGAGGGCCGAAGAATTTCCGACCACAGCTCCGGAGAGGCCGGAAGAGGTTGAACCCACGTCTTCGGAGGCCGGAATAGATCGGCTCACGGCTCTGGAAGCCCGACCTCCAGCTCCGTAGGGCAGACCTGTTCTGGACAGGCCCGTAAGAGATGGTTTCACCGGCTCTGGAGTCCTCTAAGGCTCTACTGAGACAAGTCTTCGCTGGGGAACACGGAAACGCCCCACCACCGGCCCTTCGCTGTCCATGGAGTCCGGCATTTCCCGGCCCTTATGGGCCGTCCGTAGGGCCACAGCTGATTTCTCGGGGTGAGCCGGTTTGCTCCATAACTTGGGCCGATAATTCTGTCCTCTCAGCGAATATGACGGTCGATCGATCGATACGTGCGGTTTCGGGGAATGCGAGTCGGAACGTGAAGGTTATGACTGCGCCAAAGAAAGTCATGGGGGTCCACGGAGTAGAAAGCAGAGGAGCGGCCGCGAGATTGACCTCAGCAGAGAACGGGACGTGGACCATACTGCTACTAAGGCCCAGTCGCTTTAAAACCAGAAGGCTAGACGTAGTCAGCCCGAAAAAAAAATCGGCAGTCCTATTTCGGCCGTTTTCTGTCGTTGAGTCCCCGTGATCCCCCGCCAACTTCAGTAAGCCGTTTATGTAGGCAAAACCCCTCTAGAACCTCACTATCTGAGTGAGCGAGAGTGGGCTTGGGTATATCCGAGGAAGGTAGCAAACTGCCTAGTCTCTTCCGGTAGCGGTACGCTGGGAAGACCGACCCTGACCGGAATAATGGCCAAGGTCCTCGGCTGGCAACGCTGTACTGTCTGCTAGATAGTAGAGCCGCAGTCTCCGCGCCGGTGCCCCTCGGAAGGATGGCCAAGGCTAGAACGTAGTCGCATCGCGTTGCGAACATTATAGTCGTCCCGCATCAGTGGCCTCCCTGATCCCGGTGATCTTTCTTAGAAGAGATCTTACTCTGGCAGGGTCGGCGCTACCCTGTGCCCCCGCAGCTGGCCCCGACGCTAACCCAAGCGGCTCCCCTGTCTAGGTGAGGAGATATCGACGGTCCTGATCTAGACCTGAAATGGAAGACTTTTTCCAAGTCGGCTCCCTCCATGGACTTAATTTTTGTCGGTCCCACTAGTAGTATTTCTTCGAAGTATCCGCGAGGAGGGCCCTGCCGTGAGGGGGCTGACTCAAAGCAACTCTGACCTAACGGGCTGGCAACTAGGCCAAGAGCGATGTCCATGCAGGTGGTAAGTCACCCACGCTGAAGATCTGACAGACTGGCCAGGATTAGGCGGTCCACCGGACCATCAAACCGATAGTATTACTTGTATTGCCGTCGGCGTAAGCGAAGTCGTCCCAAATGTTCGCCAGATTGATCGAGAGGACCGAGAACCGACTCTGGCGCTGGGGACCTTAACAATGGGCCCTCGCCGAAACAGACCGCCAGCGCTAAGTCTCTCCGCCACGGTGATCAGGACTCAACGGACCTAACAGGGATGCGCCCAACCACCCCTGAGGTCTACTGGCGGGTAATGGCCTCGCGTTACCACCTAGAACACACTGCTCCACTTGAGGTTCGCATTGCCTGACAATGTAGAAACTCCGGCGCTACGCTGTTGCGGAGGACTGCCTCGCTTCCTGAGAAACCTCGGTCTCGGTAAGCGTCATGTCGTCTTTCTCCCCCTCGTTGATCCCGGAACTAAACAGCTGAAGTTCCATAGGGCCGCCAAGCCGCCACGACCTAACCTCCCCTCGAGGAGCCGTGAGGTCAAGAAGCGTCAGGGCCGTGAGGGCCCCCGAACGTCGGCCGCTCTAAACGACGAAAGATGGCGAAACGGCTGCAAAAACGCTCCGCAGGGCTCGCGGCTTTGCTATCAATGTCAGCTTCTCTGCCTAGTCGCTCATTAGAATCCGAGTAGAAAGAACTATGATCTTCGTCTGCCATACAACTACTATGGTTTGGATCTGCGTCGCTTGTTAGTGCCTTTCTCCCCGAATGAGAGCGGACCGATGCATCTGAGGAGGGAAAATCGCTTCTCGTGGAGTTTCCCGACTGCATCCCGCTCGCTGAGACCCTTCCTGGGGAGATGTTGGCGATGTAGGCTTGCCTGTAGGCTTGGATCGATCCCTGGTCTGTGATCGCTCGGTGGTGTCCCTTGGTGTCTGGCCTGAAGCCTGATCTGAAACCGGGCCCGCCGGATTTCGGCCGGGAACCTCCGGCCGCCCCTAGGAGCAACGACACCCTGTACGGGCCAGGCTGGGCCGGCCCCGCCTCACCTCGACCTTGCTTGGCGGACCAACCGTTGCTTGTCGGGACCTCTGGGCCGTTCCGAGGTGTAATGACACCCCGCTCGGACCCCGCTGAGCCGGTCCTGACCTCTATCTTCGGGACCACCGTCCTAGACGAGAGATGTTGGTTTTCTCCTGCGGACCCCGGCTGGGCTAACTTCCTGAGTTCCCTAGCTGCTACCAAGTTTCACCACTGAGACCCTAAGTGCGAGGAGGCTGACAATGCAGGCCGTGTCTGAGGAGCCCTGCTCGGCCCTTGGCCGGTATCAGCCCGTCGGACCCAGATCGTCGGTCCGGGCTAGAGGCCAGGCCGTGCCATCCCGCCGCGGCCCCGTCCGCCCGGGACGTGGCCCATGGGCCAGGCTGAAGCGACCTACACCCACCCCGGCCCGCCCCCCTGGTCGGGGTCCCAACCTCACCTGCGTGACCTCCGTGCCGCCCAAGGTGGAACGCCACCACCGTGTCGGGTCCCGCGTCCGAGGAAGACCCAGCAGCCGGCCTCCGTCGGGTGGCGAGACAACCGAGGCAATCTCGCTGGCTTTTAGGGTCTTCCAGCCCAGCTCTACATACGGGGACGACCCATAGCTAAGTGCCACATTGGGATAAGCGGACTTACAAACTCACACCCACTGGCCCCGGATGGGCCCAGCTCCAGCCTGTCTTCCCTCGGCGTCGCTCTTCTTCTGGGTCCGTCTTTCCACCAGAAGGCTTCTTCGTCGAGGGGGACCAGGCGAAGACCCTGTAGCGACGCTCCTCTGCTTTTTTGGTACTCCACTGGCCAATCATCCGAGAAACGATACTCGAGCCATGGTGCGCAAACATCACCCCTGCTACTCTGCTCTGCGAGCGATGGACTGCAGCGGGGGCACATGAGATGTCTGTCCCACGTTGAAAACTTCGGAAGATTCGGCAGCTGGCGCACCTTTCCATATCTGACGGAAAAGGGCCGCTAAGGGATATATTCTTCCGGAGCAACGCATTGCCCCGAACCAATAACATGTAATGTATATATACGGAAAATATCCTTCAGGAGTATACCTCCTCCCCACGATATACAATAACCTATTACATATTGGAATCACTTCCAACATGTTATGCAATGTCATAATCCAAAGTTTATTGCAGTATAAAACTATACAATATACAATAATCCGACCGCTAACAAACTCCGATCAGAACGAGTTAACTAGACTCCAAGCCAAGTTAACGTGAACAAAATATCCCCCATTTTCCCACGCTCATTCACCCGTCTTGCGTCACCCTTCCCTAGCGCCGCGCGCACGGATAGACACCCCGGAGAATGGGACAGGAGGGAAGGGAAAACCCCAAGGAAGGAAGGAGGAGGGAGGGAGGAGGTGGGGGGGGGCTCAGCTAGGAAAGCAAACCTGGACAAAAGTCCCGCCCTACTGAACCTACACAATAGGAGCCCAGCAACCCGCGTGTGTAATGCTACGGGGGCCACAAACAACCCTATTTGCTAGGACACCTCGGCTAAATATGGACTTACGCAACTAGGATCGGCGGGATCAAATTCCAACAAATCACCAACCGCTAAGATACACTTATCCTGATCGACACGCAGAAGAAAATGCTCCCGCAAGATTTTGCACGACGATTGAGAGCAGATGGGTGATTTACAGCGATGAAAAATCGATGAATTCTCAGCCAAGATGCTCATGAAACTTAAACGTTCAACTGGCAAATAAGAAGGACGATAGGGTTGCCAGCCCGGACTACTGTAAAAGATTGCAGTGTTTCCAAATGGCTCGGGGTTGGGTGCAAAGTGCAATATGGATAAGTTGAGTAAATGAAATAGATTTGCAATTCCAAAGCAATTTTGTCTTTTTCAGGATTGTGGAGTTATTGCCCCCATTTTCGAAGGAATCACAATACTAACACCTTTTTTTGTCTTTCCCAATTGTGGAGATTGTGTTGCCCTCCTACAGCTGTAATATTTTCAACGACATGAAATCAGCGTGGGCACCCAATTCACCCAGAGGTAGGTGGTCGTTACTTTCCCCCCGATTTTCTGGACATCAACCTTCATACATGAATATCCCAACAATCCAATTTGCTAAAAGCCTACCTGTGAAAAGTTATGCATGGCTATACTGCTCAACCTACCTGCCAACCCTACTACTATATTCTCACTAACCTACAAGCCATTCTTGTTTGGGCGTTGGCTATAATTTCACCTCCAGACCTTATCACTATTACCCTCTAGTTACCCGGCTTTCCATCTCTTCTTTCACCCTTATAGCTCCTTTGTCTTCCTCCTTGTTATCTGGTGGAGGCCAAAGCACCACGCCCCTCCTCCATGCCGTCGCTGGTCGCGCTAATATTGGATATGAGAACACAGCATTTCAAATTTCAGCTGAAATCTGGTTGTGTATCAGTTTGTATAAAGCTTTAATTATATATATATAGTTTTTTATTATATAATATATCTTAGATATATATATATTTCAAAATAGGACGAGCGGTCCTAATCCAGCGGTCGTGACTTCCCTGAATACATCACCACCCTACAGCCATCTGAACCGCTCATTTTATCCGCCAAAATCCACTTTGCATGACTAATGTCCCCCAATAACACTTTGGCGTTCCATACTTACTCTTCGCTCAATTCCACAGTTTTATCACTGCATTGCATAATCTATCGCATCCGATAATTTTATTGTAGATAAAAGTTTAAATATTTTCAACTTGAGATCCATAAATTTATTGTATTGATCGTACACATCGTCACGGGTGTGAACCCTCTCCTAAAAAATGACACTTGAAAACTTAGCGTCCAATAATTCATCGTATCGTATCGCATAATGTGAACAGCCCACTGGCTCACATGCGCATAAGGACCTGCAGATCACCCGGATTGATGACCCTGAGGTCCTTTGAGTACCATGTCTGAAAAGCACCATTCAACATGTACCTAACCTGCAACTAGCAACAACAAAAATGTAATCCAGAGAAACATGTGGAGATGGACAATCTTTTACCTGTAAGTCACCCTTCTTGATATCCCTGAGTGTTCCCTGAAGTCTTCATTCTTAGAGGGCACCACTCAACATGTAAGTAACCTGTGAACATGATAAAGAAAAACAATAATTAAACTTTTTTAGTATCGGCTGACAAAGTCGGAACCTATAGGTTGGGAAGGTTATTTTAAGGCCATTGGTCCAGTTAAATATGAGACTTGACTTCCTTGTAACCGGGATCCCCTCTAAACAAAGTCAAAGTGAAACATGGCATTTTTGAAGATCTTGTATCAAGAAACTATATATGGGATCCGAATAGAAACTTTTAAAATCCTCACAAATAGTTCCTTCTTCATTCACTTTATTGAGTGGCTACCTTTTTTCCTTTTTGCGCCTTCTTGTTACAACATGCAAAATTGCGGCACTTTACTGTGTAGGGTTTTTGTAGGCCTTCGCGCTGTTCACGGCGATGTCATATTCCTCAATATAGTAAATTGATTCTCAACATGCAACCTGCTAGGGCCTCCAAATTGTGGGTGGGTTTTTGAAATGTCCTCTTCTCACCGTTCTAGTTTGAAGCAAACTGTTATACATAACCATTGGCCTGTAACAATCAATACATGCATTATGGCTAACCACTTTAACCTACACTACAGTGCTGGTCACATTTACAGTCACACATGCCGAGTCGATAAACCTACCCTTGACTTGGTTGAACGAAAATCCTCGCATTCAAAATCTACACATTACAAACTGTTTCAATCTTATCTCTGTAGTTTAGAATGATCTGATACATGGTTGAAAAGGCATAGTGATTCTCACAATTACTGACCCGTGAGCATCAACTTCATCATGTTCTAAATTTTCAGACCCGACTCTGCTTACCAATCGAAATTACGCTTGACATGACCCTCAGACATTTGATTCATTGCACTCAATTGATGGGGGAACCCAATCAACCCACAATACCAGTATGAGCTTGATCCTCCCAGACGGGGTTTCATCCAACATGTGGTTGCACCGTGGACATGACACACCCCCATACCCTCAGAACCTGCCATGACTGCGGTTTCCACTGCTCTCCAAAACCGCAACATTTTTGGAAATTGAACAAAAATCTGTTAAACGATAGTAATCAGGTCAAAATTTGTAATTTTCAGAAATGGTCCCTGTGGCGGAACACATTTGTTGTGGCCAGCAGCCGGCTTTTGTTTATTCGCGGACTGATCCATGATCATCCAGTTTGCTCTCCAAGAATAGAATGATTCGAGTGCTGTTTGTTGACTGAAGTTCTTTCTCGTAGATGAAAGTCTCGAATGATGGCATTCTTTTCGATATCATTGATGCCTATTTTCTGAATATCCCAAGGCTGAAATGAAACTTAATGTATAATCTCATAACTTGTGTTTCGTCTAACCCGAACTATTCCTAAATCCCTCAAGAGAATGAAATAGCACATTCAAGAATTTCCATATTTTTGGATGTGAGGTTTATAACAATTGTCTTCTTTTCCTCCCCTGTGCTACATGTAATTGGGAAATCTGTTAATACTGGCCATTTGGGCTTTGAGGGTATTATTGTTGATTGAAAGACTTCCCAGCAAGCAAATACAACATTCTGTGTATTGGATTTGCCTCAGGTCGGCCAAAGCTGCTTTGTGTACCCAGGTCCCAGACTTGAACGGCATCTTATGGGAATGGCTTTCAGTGTAGTGCCTCCAAGCATGGATGGTTATCTGCTGCATACCCGCGCATTTGACCACTCTGAGCTGCTTCATGAGTAACTGAAGATGCTCTTTTTCATACTCCAATTCTAGGGTCTTTTCTGGGTCCTTTCCTTTTAATAGTGTTGCTACTTTTTGTTCAAAAGCGCTCAGCCTCAGAGCAGTCCATGACTGAATGAGCTATATTTGAGAATTGAATGTAATTTGGGCATAGTAAGGATTGTACTTTTGGTCAGAGGGGACAGCAATGACAATTTACATTCAAATAGTTTCTCTGTGGTTCAGTAGGTGACATTCTTGACTGTTAGTTTCTGCCATCACACATGGCCCAATTTGAGGTCATTATGAACGATATGTTGAAGTTGGGTGCTAGTTCGCTACAATTTATCCAACTATCACTAATTTATCGTTTGATTACCATTTTAATTCCAATAGAAGCTGAACCCTGATAGCCCTGACACAATGAGTTTGCAAGATTCATGATTTTTTGGTAGCCCTCGAAGGCACACTTTCCACTGGTTGAGCACTAATTGTATCACTGACAAAATATTCTATTAGAAAATGTAATGCAAGTGTGATTTGGAAGGGGGGAAGGAGGCAAGGGATCCGTCAGAATCCTGGGGGTTGCTAAAGCATCAACACCCAGTAGTGTTGCCAGCTGTGCAATGTCAAAATCTGCTGCGAGGATTTATAACTAACCACATACAACAACTTTTATGCATCCACCCCCTCCTTCCCCCAAAGCGGAAAGGCAGTCAATCATTAACGTCTATAGGCGAGTTTCAGAATCGCTTACAAATTGTGTGTTGTATCAAGATCAACAGTTAATCACTTTTTGACTGATTTCACTACACATGGTTGTCCGTAGATTGAAAGGTAATTCAGCACTTAAAAAAGCTAGACGTTTGTGGTATCTGTAGTAATTTAGCCTCACCTATAACACATGTACCAGACCAGTTCTGAGATGACTGTCCTAACAAACTTGCATGTTTCCGAGATTGCCTTCACGCAGTGCGCGTCTATTCGATGATGTGGTATTTGGTGGTAACTATTACTGACCGTTTCAAAGCCTCTGTTCGGGTGATCAAGGAATGTCCTGCTGTTTTCTGTCTTTGACTCGTCTAGCATAAGAATTGGTCAAGATTACGGAGCTAGGAAAACGAAATGAAAAGAAAAAACGATCAATATATAAATCAATGAGGAAGAGTGAAAATATTTGATTTCCCTCTCTTGATATGGCAGTTCAAAGAGAAATGGTAAATTACTGATTCTGAACATGGCCTAGCTGAAATATTTGTTACACACTAAACTGGACTCATCCTAAATTTTTGTAACGCCCAAGAAATAATCTGTGAAGGGTTAGTTGGTTTTAATACCTTGTTGGCATGTTTTGGGTGGTAGTTGCTATCGTGGAAGTATGTATGAAAAGGGAAGAGAATAACCATAGTAAGCTTGATCAAGTGATTCAAAGATCTTAAGTTGAATAACCGAATCTTGAAGGAGGAAATTTCTGACAAATTTCTAAGCCTGATGCTCACATTGTGTATGAAATGTCCGGTAAAGAGAAAGGGCGATGGGGTGGCCAACCGGCCCGGACATTGTGATATCGCCAGATTTTCGATAGTGGGTGGGGTGCGGGTCCAATTGGGTTAAGTTCAAATATATCTTGAATAGATTGAGTTGTTACATTTAGATGTTAATTGAACATCAATTCAGGTGGGGGGCAGTTTTGACTGCCTTTACTTTTGCGACAGCCCCAGTCCTCTCCCTCACCTACCTTCCCCTGGGACAAAGCCCATGGATTGCATCATGAAATATGCACACCACAACAACCAAATGCAGAAATGGTGTTGGTGGCTCCTGTACTCGCTCGCACATGAAATCTAATCTGAGTGAACCGACCCCAACACTCTGTGTCAATCCAAGATATCGAAACTGTGCGGAATGCTTTCCAATATTTTGAAACCAACATAAATGAAAGAAAAAACACCTTTCTTTTTGTGTTATCTACAATATTGTTTGGAGTGCACAATGCACCACAAAGTGGAACAAATAAATGCCACCATTGAATTTACACAGTATTTGCTGTTTGTTTACTCTCCTCCGGACCTAATTCTCCCTTCAAGAGCGAGTTAATTTTTTCTTTGGAATTCATATTAGTATTATTGGAACATCGCATCAGGTCCACAGGGTTTGTTCAAGAAGTGGCACATGGGTGCTCCTGCCTGGACTCAGGGTTAAACACCCTGATCTGTGGAAACAGGAGTGGCCAGTCCAGGATACGCCCTGTCATGTTGGCAGATAGTCCAGACATGTTTCAACGAGGTGTTGGTCAGGGGCTGCCCAGGTCACTATTCCATTACCGTACCGGGCCAAAAACCTCCAGACCCTGTAGAATGACACTGTCAAGGCAAGGTTCCATCCTTCATAGGGCCCAACCCTGTCCCAGACAAAGCGGCAGATTAAACACAAAACAGTACTTGACAGAGGTGAGCATGGCCTGAACAGTTCTGTCCTGCCCGATTCAATAGGGAGCTTTAGATTGCACAAGGCAACGGACGTAGGACGTAATGTTTTCCACGTTGTCAACAAACGTCGCCGTCCTACATACGGTGCTTTAGATTTCTATGAGTGTCACTGGTGCCATGCGTGATTGTAGAGCACACGTTACGATTGCGCGTTCTGGGCATTGACCATAAAATTTCCTAATTCCATTTTTAGCTTTTGAATCGATGCCCCACGCTGCTGGGTTCAAGTTCACGTTATAGGACACGTGAAAGTATTGACCCCATCATGGATCGCCGAGCAACGGCAGTTTGGGAGGTGGCACAATGCGCAGTAGTGTTTTACTTGCTTAATACATTGCCTTTGCCTGTCGCTGTCGTGAAACCTAACGCTCCCTAATAACCCTGTCCTGGCACTGACAGGCTACCGGCAAAGACGACCTAAATCAAGAATTCGCCACAAATCAGCAGCTTTTTGTGAGGCCTAGCAAGTAGGAGATTTAGCCATAAGAAACCCTGTACCTCAGGGTCTGCCGATACTCCGCCTCACTCTCGCTCCTGCACCTTCAGATTGCTCCACGCTGAGCACGACCTTGGTGACATGTCTGGGAGTCGACCCACATCGTGGCGTGTGGCATGCTGAAAATCTAAATGCTTCTGTGAGCGGTGAATACACGTCAGGAACCAGATTAAGCTGTGTGTTGCTGAGTATGAAGGCCAGCAGAAGTGTTATCAGCTACTTAAAAAGATCAGAGATATCCAAATCCGGTGTCAAGATGAAGTTCCATCTACATATATTCATCAGGTTTGCTATGATGTGACAGACAGTATGCAGTTGGTGCTCAGCCTAGGTTTGAGTCTGCACCACTGCATACTGTTCACAAATATGAAAACATTATACACTTGTGATGGGTATGACACAGACTGCAACCCCAGACAGTGCTATCATTGTCAAGTGGGGTTGTAGGTGTTTGTACATTTATCAACCCCCATCACCTGAGATGACGCACATTGCCTTGTCAATGACCCACGAGTATTAAAGAAGTGAACCGTTGCTATCATCTCTACATAGGCTTAGTAAAGGACACCAATACACAAAGTCAACGAATTTGTGACCATTAAAGGAATCTTCGAGTGGCCCACATGTAAACACGTGTGATTTGTGAAGACCCAACCCTCGACTGACCATGGTGGGGTGCAAGAAGGTAGTGGGGTGTCAACTACTTCAATTTTAACATTGTGCCTGGTATTTTCCGACTATACTTTACAGTATTTATCCATTCCCGAAAATCCCATTGCACAGAACAGCTGAAAGAGTTTTCCAAGTATCACCTACATACTTTGCAACAGCATAAAGCCCCCAACAGTGAGTATTCTGATCTAAGAAGTATCTACTATCTGTGCAAGTCGGTCTTTTCAGCTGTGTTGGGGCACGCCGTTAAATTAATAGTGAATCTAGAATAAGGGGTAGAATGTAGAACTGACGGCCTCCCATGCCATCGCCATTTCTGTCTGGTTTCATCAGCCAGAAAGCTGAAGGCTTGGTGACTGTTGACCTGACAGGAAAAACAACTGGGAATCATGTTCCACAAAAACACCAATTTCCAACTTTTCACTGGTAATGCCCACCACCTTGACCAAAAAAAAACAATTATCCACTATGAACAAAATTATGCTAAGTGTGCAAACCCAGGTAAAGATCCTGTAACGCTCACAAATCCCATAAGAGTTACATTTTAGCACAAATTAACAGGAACTATGCCATGCGCCTAAATGGAGTAAGTTGGTAACAATCATACTCAGGTACCATGGTTCTCTAGGGAGAGCTTTAGCAGTCTTGTTTTAAAATCGTTTGTGATGCACAGTTTGTTGTATTAGTGGCCTCAGGGCAGATTAGCTAGATGCTAACCGAGAAACCCCCATTTGAGTTAAATAAAAATCAGCTTCTCAGTTGGGGAACATAGTTTTCTTGTCCATATGATGTCCCCAAATCCCTCTTTTCCCTCTTTGTGGGGGGGGGGCATGATAGTCAAGAGACTGATCGAAGGTTGCTAAAAAAACTGGGTGGATGTTAGTCCCACTGTTAGCAGAGCGGGCAGTGTCCAAGACTGACGAATTGGCTTGTGATATCAGCAATGACATCAATATACACATTTGTTTGATACTAAAAACGCCGAGTAATCGAATACTTGGCAGTAGTAATCTGAATAGTTCAGGGCAATTGGCACCAATTATTCACCCTATTCCATCTGATATAATCTCATCATTTGATGTACCTGCTTATCCAAAACCACATCACCATACAGTAGCTTCTACAGTTCTCATAAATCCTTGAATCCAATCGGCCTACACCATTTCAAGATCAGGCTCCGGTTTCTAGGATTTCCGGTTGTTGAGGAAGCACAACACGCACACACATCATGCAACAAAACTTAGTGACATACACACGTGTGGGCAAAGTGGGAACTAATGGAAGCAGGATATCTGGCCACCTGCATTTCGCCAACCCACCTTAATGTTGGCCACCTTAACTCGCCAACCGCAGGACGCGGTCGACCAACCACCTGCCAAGACATGAGAGGACAGAAATATCTGAAACTATTATTTGAACATTTGCTATTGTTTTGGGTCAGTCAGAGGTCTCACTGAGATCACCAGAGGCCAAAGTTCAAAATTCCTAAATAGGAGTAAGTCCGCATGGTTGGTGGTTGCAGGAAATTTGAAATTCACTGTGTAGTTGTCTTCTGTGGGGATACAGGCACTCCCTAATTGCTTCTTTTATGTAGAGGAAGGGTCCCATTTTTGGTTGAGAAATACCAGATTGTTGAAAAATCAATATATTTGGGCGCAAAAAATTCAGCTTCTGAACAGGAACACTAACTACTCCATCTAGATGGATGCAGCGCAATTTCGGTAGGGTATTCCGCCATGATGAGCACATGACCTCTATTCCCATAAGCTTCTGGAACATGCCAAAAGCAAATCATGGTGCCAAGTTTCCCAAACGTCATGTCATTGCTAATATGTAGTTTTTGAATGATTTTCCAATTGAAACATTGGAAATCAATAGCCCAACGCCACTTGCATCAGCACCATACACACAACTGCAGATATATGAAAATCTAGCAAAACAAGTGGTATTCACAGTAGTGTCGGTGTAATAATTATGTGACAGTTTTTTTGCATGCGTGCTCGACAAATGGTAGCGGAATTGGACATAACATAAATAACCGAAATAGTTTTCATTGGGAGTCCATCCCATGAAATGGATTCAAACTTGAAAGCCAAAACATCTAAGCAGGGACACCATCCCACGTTAGTGAAGTTAATGGTATCATCCTCTTGCTAGTTGCGAAGGTGATTGGCACCCATTGTACAGAGCGAGTACGTTAGAAAATACTAGAGCAGCTTCGTTGAGTGGGCCGAATAATTTGAGTGAAGTATCTCATTTATTCACCTCCGCACATGGCTATGCACCCCCCCCCCCTTGCACGCGCTCAGCTTACTAAGGCACTTACACAAATGCGGGTTGGCTCCCCCATGGCCCTTCGTCTTTTTGGGCCAGGCTAGTTGTCTAGTTCTTCGGTGTGTTCGCCTCTAAGGCTGTGTGGGGCGGCCCACAAATCGTTCCTAGGATCGTTTTTCTGGCTTTCTAGCGTCAGCAACAGTCTTACGTTGGCGGGAATGGGGTCAGGCGATTTTCGTCCCGGTCGTTCAGTATCCAAACCGCGGCTTCCTACTGAGGTTTGGGGGCGGGGGGGAAGTGGTTTTAGTCTCTATAACCTACCCACCGCGTTCCCTGCGCGGCTGTTAGCCTAGCTTCCGGTCCACCTACTGTAGTGGTTTTTGCGACTGCTGCAGCTCGCCTAAAACGACTAAACGCGGTACCGGCCTAACGCTCCTGACGGGTGCGCGAGGTCTGCTTTGTCTTTCCGGGTTTCAGATTTCCCGAGTCCCTACTCCTCTAAACCCTTTCCCTCCTCCTCCCCGTCCCCCGCCCCGTGGTTTCCGTTCCCTTCCCTTCCCGTGGTTTGGACTTTTTAGGGCCGCCTGTTTGGTTTTTTGGCCTCGCAAGCGGCTGCGCGCGAGAGAAATTTTCGTTCAAAGAGCTCCGCTCGGGGGAATTCGAAGCTTTTCCCCGGGGGACCTCGCGGCCGCCAAAAGTATGGTCGCTGTTGTCATTCTCCATAGATTTCTTGATTTTTCTAACGGAGAAAAGCTTCCAAATCCGTCGTTGTGGGAGGCTTTTTTGAATCACAGTAACCTTCATTTCTCCCACGAAAAGTCCAGCACAAGCTCATTGGTGCGTGGTCGTCAGGCAGCACACCGAGCCTTTGGATACCGTACGTTCCGGTGGCTCATGGAAAACCGTCTTAATTACCGGGGTCGTTAGGGATTATCAGAGTCTTGGATACCGGATGTCCCACAAAAAGGTGTCTCGTGGAGACGTTGTTATCGAATGTGAAAAGTGCCGCGGGCGGTGTTGGAGATGTTCTGTTCCCCGTATACCAAGGGTGTGCCGTGGCTCAACGGAGGGCCCTGGGGAATATAACCACACTCAGGGCCTGGGGATTTCTAGGATACTGGAACACTGGGAATTTACCAGCGGACTTTGACCAAAGTCGGGACGACCCAGATCAGTCCTCAGTGCGCCTCAACAACCGGCGACTTCATGGTTCACCAGCCCAACGGCTTCACGGGAGACCGATCGAAGTCCAGACTACTCCGGGCGGGACCACGGCTCAGGACGATCTAGAGAGGCGGCAACCTTTGTCCAGGCGCCGCATAGCGCGAGAACCGGAGAGACCGGTCATCGCCCCGGTGCGGCTCGCATTAGGCTCTTAGGCCCCCAGGGGGAATCCAACAACAGATAGTCGACAATGTCTGCGTCTCGGGCCCGAACAGGCCCCTCCGTGCGCATCCGCTCGGTGTGAGCCGGACCGACGGCCGGGCCCGGTGTGGCCCGTCTCTGGAGAGCCCAAGAGGTCCGACCGCCAGGGCTCGGCAGAGCCGCCGCGCCGACCCCACTGTTCGGTGAGAGCCGACCCATGTCTCTGTAGAACGCCGACCCTCGTCTCGGTGGAGCCGGGCCACTGCTCGGTGGAGCCGGGCCCACGGCTCGGGGAGCCAGCCCCGGCTTGGAAGAGGCAGGCCCACTGCTCGGAAGAGCCGGCCCCTGGCTCGGCAATCCGTGCATTGCTCGAAGAGCCTGACCACGGCCTCGGCAGAGCCGACACAGACGGCTCCGGATTTGCCGCCGCGGCTCTGGCAATCCGGGCATCAATGGTACCCAAGGACCTCCGAATTTTGTGGCCCTAGACTCCAGGCTTTGGGCCTCCAGCCGTGGCCTTCGTGGTTTCCGCGACTCCGGGTTCTGCCTCGGGCTTGTGGCTCCGTGCTTATGTTAGTGGCGGGGGGGCTCCGCGCCTCCGCTCCGTGGCTCCGGGTTTTATGACTCAGGCGGGCACCGCCGGTCCCCGCGTGCATACAGGCCTCCGCGCTCCGCGGGCTCCCGGCCTCCGACCCTGTTGTCTTCATGCTATGGGGCCTCAGGGTGCAAAAAACAGTTGCTACGAGGAAGCTTCGGTCTCTGTGGCTCCAGCCTCGGAGAGGGTTCCGGCCTTCCAGCGGTTCTGTGGCCTCGGGGACCTGTTGTGCCCGCTTTGGTGGCCTCATGTGCTCCACAGCTGTCGGGACGCCCTCAGCTCAGCCTCCAGACCCTTTTCGCCGCCCGGGCTATGTTGTGCATTTAGGTGCCGCAGCTGCGGGCTCCGCCGCTCCGGTCTCCACGCTTTCGGGCCTCCGCGGTTTTGGCCTTCGGACCTTCTGGCCCAGGCTTTGTGGCCCCATGTGCCGCAGCTGCGGTCTCCGCGGCTCCGGCCTCCGGGGTTCCAACCTCCCGGCCTCCGCCTTTCCGGTTCTCGCGGTCCCCGGCCTCTGCTGCGGCCTTCCCTGTGTTTAAAATGGACACGGCTCCGGCCCTGTGGGGGGGGGCGGCGGTTCCGCCTTTCCGTTTCCCACTTTCCGGCCTTGGCCGTCCGCCTTCCCGTGGTGGTTTCCGCATGCTCGGGGGGGGTGCGCCTCTGCAGTGTTCGGCGCGGCTCTTGACCTCTGCAATTCGCAGCTCGGGCCTCTGCGGTTCCGTCCTCCGTCCTTGGGGCGGGGGGCCGGGGTTTTCCAGGCTCCGGCCTTTGCGGTTCCGCGTCTTCCGGCCTATGCAGTTTCGCGGCTCCTGGCCTGTGCGGTTCCGGCCTCCGCTTTTCTGGTCCCGCGCCACCCGCCTCCACCTTTTTCCGCCCGCGGTTCTGGCCTCTGCTGTTTCCGGTTCCCGCGCTCCGCCTGAGCGGTACGCGTGTCTGGCCTCCGCCTTCCGGTTCCCGCGGTTCTGGCTCCCGCGCACTCCAGCCTCTGCGAATTCTGCGGTTTCTGGCCTAGGCATTTCCACCTAACGCGGGTTTCGGCCCTCTCCGCGGCTGCCGACCTTCAGGTCCCGCGGATCCGCATATCGGCACGGTTAACCCGGTCCCGAACAGGAGCGCCTCCCCCGTCGTAGATGCTCTCATTGTTCTTTTCCCGGGCCTCATACACCCACTGGACTTTGGGCGCCCCCACCCAACCAACCACGTGTTTCTCTTTGTCGGAGGGATCAGCTTGAACCCCGCATGTCCGTACTCTTCCATTCGTCGGCTACCCTGCCGAACTAACCGCTGATAGCACTCACCCTCCCGGGTTCCCTGTGCTAATTGGTGCATTAGTCCATGTGGGGTAAGTGAATAAATGATATAATTCACCAAAACAGAACAGGTTGGGAATCTGTGATTTATGAATACTTCCCACATGGACGTTCCCCCCGGCCCAGAGAAGAAAAAGGACTCCCCGCTCCGGGCCATCACTGCGTCAGCCTTCGGGCTCCGACTCCTCCCTTGACCCTAGCCTAAAAAAAAGTAAAGGGCAATGGGGTGGCAACCCGCATTTGTGTATTGCCAAAGCTCGACGTGGCATTTGAGTGGGTGCATCTCCCATTGGGTAAGTATTGTCCAGCAAATTGTGAACATTGGCGATACGAACCCCAGTCCACTGTCAAAAACACTGCACGTGGATTGATGGCAAAATATTGATTTAATGGCTGCTCAAGGGACAATAGGTCTGGGTGGCCAACGAACCAGCGCCATGCATACAGCATGGGGAGTTGCAGGTGTGAGCATGCTGCTAAGGAGAGTAATTACAAATCAAATGTGGATCAATACTGCCCTGATGCCGGAAACATGTGAATGGAATACTGACCGACCATAATACGAACAAACGCTGGTATATAATTGCATGAAACCACGATCTCAGCGGTGCTCACTTTTGCCTCCAGTCGATTCATACTGATCGGAAACCTCGTAACTTAGATCGAGTGCACATATGTCTTTAACCTACTCCTTTGACTTTGAGATATACTGTACCTGACAACCAGAGAGCCAAAAGGCTTAGTGATTCCTTGACTCTTTTACAACCAATAGCAACCAAGGCCAATGTGAGATTTACCACCGTGATGAAAACCTAACATCTGTCAATTTCCCCTTTGTTTTTTTTCCAATCCCCCCAAAAGGGTTTCCTATAATCTTGATAAGATAGCTACACCTAATTTCGAGGATTGAACTCTGGTGACCTCAGAAACCGTACGTTTCATGAACTCATCATCGGGAACACACATACCAAGTATGATCTTCCATCCATTCAGTGGGTTCGAGTATCCTGTCACAAGCCATAGTGTCCAAAATATTAACTTTTCACAAATTTCTACTTTCGACCAATATTCACCCCAGGTCTACACAGAAACAATAGGGTTCCTATACTCTTCGTAGAACGCTACAACCCCAAATTCAAACCTGATCATACCAACCAACCATGGACTTATCGTGTTTCACGGTTTTTTCATACGGGTTGACTATGTGGGGGGGTGGGACCTCAATGACCTCTTACCTAACCCAAACAACAGGTTCATGTACGTCTCATCATGGGGAACCACCCAATACCAGTATGAGCTTTCATCCATCATGTGGAGTTGAGTGTTCACAAGCCACACTGGCCAAATTATTGACTTTACAAGCAACAAATTGTTTTTCTATTTTTGGATGGACCACAATTCACCCAACCTATACCCAAAACAATATGGTTCATGTACTCCTCCCCTAAGAAAGCTACACCCCCAATTTGAACCCTATCATCCACCTTCTGGACTTATCGTTTTCCAACATAGTTTTCAGACGTTGACCTCTGGTGGACCCTCAGATACCTCTACCTGATCAAAACAATAGGGTTCTGTAACTCAATCATGGGGTAACACACAACCAATTATGAGCTTCCAATCCATCCATGTGGGTTGAATATCGTGTTCACAGACCCAAATTGGGGGGCCAATTATTGCTTCACCAATTTTTGTTTTTTGACCAAAATTCACCCCGCCCCCATCCAAACACAATATTCCCCCTGTAAGCCCCATAAGAAAGCTACAAGCACCAATGTGAACCCAGCTGGGGGACCACCCCCTTGACTTATGGTGTTCACAAGGTTTTACACAGGTTGAACCCTCTGGTGGAACCTAGATGACCTCTGACCTGACCCCAAAACCAATAGGTGTCCTGTACTCATCAGGGGACACACATACCAAAGGATGAGCTCATCGATCCATGTGGGGTTGAGTGATCGTGTGTCACAAGCAAATTGGCACATTATTACTTTCAAAAGTTTCTATTTATTGACCCAAATTCACCCTCGACCTATACCGAAAACATGGGTGCCTATCCTCCCATAAGAAAACACACACCCACAATTTCAACCTTTTATCAGACAACCTTCTGGACTTATTGTGTGCACAATGTTTTCAGACTTTGATCTCTGGTGCCTCAGATAACCTCTGACCTGACCCCAAAACAACAGGTTTCATGTACTCTCATGGGGAACACACATAACCAAGTATGAACTCTCATCCATCCCGGTGGGGTCGAGTTATCGTGTTCACAAGCCAAATTGGCCAAAATACAATATTGATTTCTCATAAATTTTCTATTTTTGACCAAAATTCACCTCACATTCACCCCCGACCTATCCCAAATCAATAGGGGTTCCTGTTCTCCCCATAAGAAGCTGCATACCAAATTTGAACCCGATCCAGACCAAAGACCGTTCGGGACGTATCGTGTTTACAAGGTTTTCAGACTGTGCTCCTGGTGACCTAAAGATTACTCTGATCTACCCCAAAACAATAGGGTTCATGTACTCATCATGGGGAATACACATAACCAAGTATGAGCTTCATCAATCAAGGTGGGGTCGAGGTAATGGTGTTCACAAGCGCCACGATACATACACACCTTCACACACTGTCATGACTTACATAGATTCCTCGACTTCGTCAAGGAATCAAAGAGTATAAGCTATAACACACATTTGATAAATGATTAAGTAGTGTCAAAGCGTTTAGTAGTAATGAGATGTGAAGGCGCATGTGTTCCTAAAATAAAACACTGATGACACAAGCTTTGCTTTTGAAACACATTTGAAGCGAATCAATTGTGTCAATTTCTAAATGCAATATGTATCGAGTTGCTAGAAAGTTGTTTATGATTGATTTTATTTGGAACATTAGTAACTCCTCCCCGGGCCCCCCCCCCCCCTCCTATCCAACTTGTGCTCGGCAAATGTACGGGTCATGTACACGAACATTTTCAAATGAAGGGCAGTTGTGGCAGCCCTGTAGGGAGCGAGAAACAAAATAAAGACATGGGGGGGGGGGGGGTGTAGGTTTATTCCTTTGAATGGGTTGCCTGGTTGGTGAAAGTCGTTTCGAGACTTGAAAGTCTCAGCAGGAAACATTATCGATCCACTTGCTAGGCGGAAACGTCCATCGGGTGGGCCCGAATCGACTTTAGTGTTGGGGCTGAAACGATGCCAGTTGGCCGAATAGGTAGTTTCCGCGAAAGGTAGTTGGTTTAAAAGTTCCCTATATGGACTGAACTGGCAAGTTGTTAGTTTTTTGCTAGACTAATGTTTCCAAGCAACCTGTGGGGGCCCTGGTCACGACTGCGCTCGCGAGCCTCTACAAGACACAGGGGGGGGGCACACATCCAGCTGGGGTGGTGGTGTGGCATATTATGTAATATATATGATGGGTACACGTCGACTACGCAAGATCCTATCAACATGCGTGAATTTTTTTATTCAGCTGCTCATGAAAATATGAATTTCAGAAGCTGATTAATGTGAATTAGGAATTTACCTTTATATGACTCCCTTGCGTGACATAAGGTGTTCGTACGTCAAATAAAAAAAACAGGTGGGGTGGGGGGGGCAAGGCTATATCACCCGATAACCTGTTCCTGAACTAAATGTGTGTAAACTTGGGGGGGGTGGGGTACCCCCGTGTAGGCCGGCACTTGCTGGTGGGGTTGTGTGCAGTCTGCGAAAAGTGTTAACGCGTGTACGTATTTTTGTTCTGTCAAACGATTTTGGTCCACGGTGCTAAGTAAGCCAGCGATAGCGTCAAATTAATACACTTGTTCGGCAGATTATTTTGGGCACAAGCCTTACGATTTAGTGTTGCTGATTTCTAAGCAAATAAAGTCTACGGGTATAGAGTCCGGACGGGATACCGCCATATATAATGAATATGGGGTTAGAATTAGGGCCCTAACCCTAACCCAAAACCTCAAGCAACAAGCCGGTGTTGCCTGCTCTTTGGGGTTCGGGGGGGGGGGGGGTATACTATGTAAATAATTTACCCTATGATAAAACCTGCTAACCTAAGTGAAAGTTTGGCAACAGAACGAACTGCAACGATAGAACGCAAACAAAAAGAAAAAAAAAAAAAGAAGCCTTCTTACTGTCTTGTGTTAAGACGCTGTTGACAATTCTGGCCCGATATGCGCTTTCCCCTTGCTTGGAAGCTTTTGTACATTTCGGAGGTGCGCAGCCGTATGCGGCATCGTTGTTTCACAACCCTACAACGGTCTTGTCCAACTGTCACACCCAGCTGGGCCCTTATAAGGGAGTCCCGCTTCCAATATGGAAGGGGCACACCAATCAAGCTATGACTAAGCTCTTATTAGTCACTTGTGCGATATGATACAATACGATACGATAAATTATCGGATGGAGTGTTCACACTTGTGCGATTAAAATGTTGTACGATAATTTTATCGACCTTCTCAGCGCATAAATAACAGAGAAAGTGATGGGATTTTATTTGATAAAAGCATAAGTTTACCCCCTTTGTCGCCTCAGGCATTGGAAAAGCAAGGTCGGCAGAAAGCAAATTTTGAATACAAGAAGTCTATTTCACAGCAATTAGAAGCTTGTGCCTTCTGGGGACTTGAAGGAGTGCGTGAAATAAGTGTTGGTCGACCCATTTAAAGCAAACAACAACAGTTAAGGGCGGTCACACTATAACGATTTTTCTATCGTTCTGCTACACGATCTTTTGAGATTTCAGGCTGAACCAGGAAGAGAGGGTCTGTGTGGTAACAAATTGTCATGAATACTAGTACATTATCACAATTACCTTCTCAAGATCGAATGTGTTCGAAAAAAACCTCATCCCTAAATGACGTCATGTCGAAAAATGGTAAGAGGCGTACAATAAATCGTTGAGCTCAACGTTAAATAGGAAATATGTGATTATCAAACGCCGGGAAGGGATTTTCCACACGTGGATGGTTTGGAAATAGCGAATCAAGTCCTCCATCAATGCCGGCAGGGTGTTCCAGCCGCGGAATGTTAATAGGCCCCGGGGGGTATTAATCGGCCTGAACCTAATAGACATACACGGATCACGGGTTAATACGCTGTCAAACCACCGCTGAGCCTCCTCGAGGACGGCGCCAAGCGACCAGATCCAGTGAGAGCGAACTGGGAGGTCGAGCCCTTTCTTCCCTAAGCCCTCTGAGGGAACTCGCAAAGCTGCGCCAACCATGATCTACTTGGCCGCTGACATCACCATCCCCGCCTACCCTTTCGTGGAAACACACAGTCTGATTAGCATCAGTATCAAGAATACGGCGAAAGTGATTGTAGCAAGGAAGCATTCAGTCTCCGCTCCAGTTAACCGTGAGATTCACGCCTCACTAGAATCTAGGAAGGACACAATTGAGCTGAAAATTGGAGCTTGGTTACTATGATCAGAACAAGCAGTACCAAAATAATATTCTATGACTCACCTGTTTCCCCTTCTACTTTCCTCACTGACTACAAGACATATTAACTGGCGTTAGTCGACATTAATACCCCACCCCCCCTCTATAGCTAATCCGGTTGCCTTCTTCGTTCTTTCCCGCCTCGTTCTTCACATGAAGGATAGGGTGAAGTTCCCATCAAGACGTCAGGTGTGGATTCGACCCCCTCTGGAAACATGGAATTGACAGAACCCCCCCCCCCCACCCAGCCACTCACTACCAACCCATATCTCCTGCATTTGCATGCCACATATACTTTGTATTCACCGGACGCAACATGACCCTCCTTTAGCTCACTGGTCCGCTACCATTGTAAATAGGGGAGTGCATCATTGATTCGAACTAAAACAGCCCGTTCGTAGTCCCCTCATGGCGGCAAATAGGCTGAGAAGCTCATTCAGAGGCCGATGTCTCTTCCGAATAAGTCACTACTACCCATTCATTCATCAAAACCCTGCTTCTATCACTAAAACCCCACTTTCAAATCACGCCAAACTTCCCCCAATAGCCTATTTCCTTTGCCTCTTCCATTTGCCAGAATTGCACAAGTATCACTGCATTGTGCAATTAATCGCATCCGATAAATTTTATTGGTACGATAAAAGTTAAAAATATTTTCACTTGACGTCCAATATTTATTGTATCGTATCGGATCGGATCGTATCGCACAGGTGTGGAACACTCCGATTGAACATAACACTGTTTAACTCACGGTCCGATAAATTTAATTGTATCGTATCGAACACGTGTGAACAGCCCTTCAGTTCACGTCCCCGTAATGCTGAAAGTAATAGCCTAGCTAGGCCCATCATTTGTTACTGCACTTGACTGACTGTTATTACCCTGTGGTTCTGTACTACCGACTTTGTGTTATGGGTGGCGTTTGGTCGACTGGTTAGTGAAGATAATTTTGTAACGCGCTGAACGGCAAAGAGTCACGGTTCAGATATCAGCTGTGTTGTCAAGCAGGACGTAATTTTGTTGTGGTATACAAACTCAGTGCTAGCAGTGGGCATGTCCTAACTATCAGTCACTTAGTAGCCTAGGGACAGTTTATCTTTGTTAGTGATGTAATGGTGTCACTTGACTATTAGCCATCAGGTCCCCTTATTCATGCTAATGATGTATTATCTAACCTAACATCTACTAAAACGCAGCCCACTGTTACAGTATTAGCCGCTTCTGTAGGCCTAATGTCCTATAATCATTACAACACTAAGTTACTAGTAGTGTTGTTATGTTAATTGTTATTGACAAATATTGTTACAACTTAACACTACAGACAGTACCATCTCAAGGCCTTTTGAGGTGGGTGTGGGGTGTGTGTGTGTGTTTTGTCAATGAAAACATTCGTAACCTCTCATGTCAATGTGAAATCATAACTTTATTACCATCATTTGTAGCCATTGGTTCCTCTTATTTCTCCCGAATCTTGGTTTAAACCACAGTCTCGGGTTTTCGGTGTCCTGGAATATGTTTTACAACCTGGACGTTTAATTCAGATTTTTTTAGAGGATACGTAAGTAGAAGGTTGTTGAGAACCCATATCTATTTGGCTTCTTTTGGAAGTTTTTCACGACGAATGACAGCGTGATATATCAACCCATCGAAAAAAACTCGAAGAATAGAGTATCCCATTGGCCTACTGTCTACATTCCGAAATAACACTCAGCTTTCAAAGCAACGTCTTTTTTGCCGCAGAAAGCGCACTTTTCCATGAAACAAAATGCGTCTGAAGTTTCTAACCTTTGTTTCTTGGCACAGAACTGAGGTAACGCATACAGATTAGGGGCCACATTCGAAGAATACTTCCGTTGTAGTTTAATAACAGCTATCGTAGAGCCACAATGGAAAGGGGCCACCGAAAATACATTCTAAAATCCCAGGGGTACCAATACTCGATTACTTAAAACTGAATTGATAACTATGATTGGCTATTATTCTCCCCCCAAAAAACATCATTTCGTGAAGAAATTAAGGCATTGTCCTAAAATTTTTCACGGATGGAACCGTACTACTTTGAAGTGGATGTCGTGAATGAAACAAGTGAACAAATTAAGGTCCACCTTATAATACAGCAGCTATCCCCATCAACAAGACGTTGTATTCCGTCCTTATCACGAAATTCCCAAATGTCTTTGATATCTTAATCTATCCCCTCTCGAATGGACGTCAGTACCCCTTAATGACTAGCCCAGCTGCCCCGTACAATTTTGGATACGAAAACCGAAACGAGACTGGTGCAATTTTTAAAAAAATGCACCATCATCCCTACTGGCACTCATCAATCAGGCTTCGAATAAAAGAAACTTTCTGCCAATGGGGTGCACCCCTGCTGGCCTTGAAACGTTTCGTGTGTTGGCAGGGACCGCGGCGACGGGGGGAGAGGGTGCTGCGGTGCTTTAGCCCCCTCACTTTTCTGCCATAGGCATTTTGGGCCGTTTGAGTGAATTCGGGAAGGGGGCCGCCTTGAAACTGGAAAGCCAAGTTTTGAGTTTCCCCAAAAATCTTGTGCTCAAGATTATCCGTTCATAACGCACATACGATACGCATGTTTGCTCATTTGACTTATGCCCGACTCTTTTTAACGGTAGCTGCCCTTACTGAATGCCATTATCTGGCCCAGATATAAAATCCCGATATGGCCCAGATATGCAACATATAAAGCCATATAAATCCCAATATGGGTATAGTCAGATTTGGGCAGATATAACTTGAACTGATAAAAGTATCCGGTTATATCTGGCAACCCCTTATCTGGCCATATAAAACTTTATATGGCCCATATCAATTAAAATTGATATGGGCCAATTATGGCCCAGCTATAACATCCATATGGCCCAGATATAAAATCCAGAAAAGCCAGATATGGCCAATCCATATATGACCATTAAAGCCATATATGGGTATATTCAAGATTTGGCAGATATAACTTGATAAAAGTATCAAGTTTATCTGGCCACCCCTTTATCTTGCCCATATAAAATTTATATGCCCATATCAAGGTAAAATTGATATGGGCCGGATATGGCCCAGATATAAAATCCGTATATGGCCCAAGACATAAATCCATATATGCCCAGATATGGGGCAAGCCATTATAAAAGCATAATAAAGCCATATTGTGTATATTCAGATTTGGTCAGAATATAACTTGATAAAAGTATCAATTCATATCTGGCAACCACCCCTTATCTGGCCCATATAACACTTTATATGGCCCACATCAAGTAGAATTGATATGGGCCAGAATGGCCCAGATATAAAATCCAGATCTGGCCAAGATTAGGCAAGCCATATAAAGCCATATAAAGCCATGTATGGGTACCTTCAGTTTGGGCAGATATAACTTGATATAAAAGTATCCCGTTATATCTGCAACCCTTCATCTGGCCCAGATAAAACGTTATATGGCCCATATCCAGTAATTGATAATTCAGATTTGGCCCAGATATAAAATCCAGATATGGTCCACAGATATAAAATCCAGATATCGCCCAGATATGGCAAGCCATTCTGGCCATATACATCCATATATGTGAATATAATTCGATTTGGGCAGATATAAGCTTGATAAAAGTATCAGTTATATCTGGCAACCCCTTTATTCTGGCCCTATAAAACTTTATATGGCCCATATCAGTACCTTGTGGACACAAGCAGGTCAATTGATCTGGCCATATATGGTCCAGATTTAAAATCCAGATATAGCCCAGATATGGGATATGGCAAGCATACTGGCCATAACACCATATATGGGTATATTGAGATTGGGGCAGTATAACTAATGCAAGATCAATTTATATTTGGCAACTCTCTTATATGGCTATATAAAACTTTATATGCCCCATATTCGTCATCAAAGCACAATCAGATATAAATTCATATGGGCCAGAATGATTTATATGGCCCAAATATGGCAAGCTTTATCTGGTCGATATAAAGCCATATCTGGTTCATATTCAGAATTTGGCAGATAAAACTTGATAAGCGTAAAGGTGCCTATAGGGCCTATATCTGGCACTCCTTCATAAATGGCTTTCATGAAATTTTACATGGCCCCTATCCAGTAATTCGTAGCACCGCACAGCCTGGGAAGGCCGCCAAAGCCCTGATATGGCACTATTCATGAAATAAGTGCATATGCTGATTAAAATTGAAGAATATATATTCGAATCTAGGAAATGAGATGGAAATAAGTGCATTCTAGTCGCTGTGACAGATGATGCATCATGTGGAAGGAAAGGAAGGGATATTCAAATATGAGGTACATGGGACATGCATGACTAATCTTAATACTGAGGGAGTTAGGGTTCAAGCGCTGATGGTGATGAGTGACTTTTCAGCTGATTGTGAGTGTACCGTAAGGCGCAATCCGCTATTGCCAAATCTGCCTTGTGACATCCGGGGGGAATCGCAGAATCCCCTATAATACAAGTCAATTCAAATCTTGATATAAACAATAATAATAATATAATATATCTGGTGTGCTTATCTTAAGCGCTTTAATACCGTAACGGTCTCAAAGCTTTACAGATATTATTCCCAGCATGGGAAACAGGCACGCTCTCCGCCAATCCCGGAGAGTACTTGCTGTCACTATAAGCGCAGGGTGTACTCAGAGTTTCGCACAGGTTCCCATTTCTTATATATCACCTGTGTAGAGAGGATCAATGCAAGATAAGCACCTCGCCCAAGGGTGCCACGAAAGCGACAGTCTTTACAGGACTCGAACTCGCAATCTTGTAATCAGCAGTCTGGAAGCTCTACCGACGAGCTAATCCGTCTCCGAAACTATAGATGTGAATCGGAGCATTGTTCACGAAATATACAATATAGGCCCTATACAGAACATAATCTCATAAAGTTCCATAAACAAACAATCCAATCAATGACTCAGCCCATAATGAAAATACAGATGGACGAAAAGAACAAGTGCTTTCGCTAACTAAATAAATATTAAAGGAATGGAATGTAGAAAATGACAGCTGTTGAAGCAGTATCTTATAGTATATTGGGACCATCCCACTAACCCTCGCACCATGGTCCCTGGGGTTTTGCCCGCAGTTGTTGTGAACCGATGAAGCAAAAGCGAAGCGCGCAAACCAAAAAATGGTCGATGGTGGTCAATCCTGGCATTTGGCCCAATTCCAGTGATTCAAGTATTAAAATATTCCCCTTTTCAACTAGTCCATTTCCCGCTCATTCTTCAATTCTGCTCAATTTTGTCTCTTCTTCCCCCGGACAGATACTCTCCTTGCTTGCAAACTTTGATGTTCTGGGTAACGGTAACTCATCAATGGGAATCACTTCTCCAACAAACCCAACGCTAATTGCACTCAGTGGGACTGCCTGCTGAAACAAGTACAACTCCTGTACAAAGTTGGAATCTTTTGTGTCCTATATGTTGATATACTCTATGGTCAAATAGACCTACAGTGTAGCCACTATGCCTGTCTGCACAAGTGCAGAAGACCTAGCCTAGGTTACAGTACAAGTCAATGATATGCTGACAGGTATACATATAGCCTAGGGTCCTAGCTTATACTAGTGGCCTGATACTCAGACACGGCAACATTTTGTTTTAATAAACAATAATGACACTCCTGTTAACTTAGTGCCAATTTATATACTCACTACTCTACCTACATGTTGACAGTGCGACCGAAAAAATAAGATAAATTACCTACACGCAGGCTGTTACTGTTTGTACTGCAGTTTTGAAATTTGAAAATCACTGATTGCCAGTTGCGCCCATTTCCTGTCAATTACTAGGCCATGACTACAACTAGGATGAAATAGTAATAAAGTTGCACTATTTTCTAGATCATTCCATGACCTTCGTGTAAATGTTCATCAGTATTTTCATTAACACTATTTCAAATTCTGAATATGTGCATTCCTGTCCTATAACTTCCGCCGGGATACTGAAAATAATCTGGCAACCTAAGCTTGCCCCCAGCTAAAGTTATATTTGGCTTTATATGGCCATATAAACTGTACACCTTATCTGCAGCCTACCTTATCAATTATTACATTAGGCTTTAATATGGCAATATAAAATTTTATTACTAATATCTGGTAGACCTCCATATCAGTTAAAATGGCTTGTATATAGCCATATAAAACTGTAATACCTATATCTGGGCATCCTCTATATAAACTTTGTGAGTTTTATATGGCCATATAACAGCTGATATTCATAGCTGGGCAGCCTCTATATCAACGTATATAAGACTTTATATGGCCTATGAAATTGTTCCTATATTTGGGTAGGCTCTATATCGAGTATATATTAGCCTTTATAAAGCCATATAAAACTACCTATATCTGGGCAGCCTCTATATCATTTTATATAGGGGCCTAAGCTTTACATGGCCATATAAAATTTTTATACTGAATCTGGGTATGCTCCATATCAATTTAAATAGTGCTTTATATAACCATATAAAACTGTATACTAATATCTGAGCAGCCCCTATATCAACGTATAAAAGGCTTTATATGGCCATATAAAACTGTATACCTATATCTTACAGCCTCTATATCAGTTATATAGGGCTTTATACGGCCATATAGAATTTTATAACCTATATCTGGTATGCTCCATATGAAGTTAAATAGGGGTTTTTATATGGCTATATGAAACTGTATACCTGTATCTTGGCAGCCTCTATTAAACTTATATGATATTATATATGGCCATATATAATTGTATATCCATATCTGGGCAGCCTCTATATACGTTATATAACTTAATATGGCCATTTAGAACTGTATACCTATATCTTGCCTTCTATAATCAAGTTTTGGGGGGCTTATATGGCCATATAGAATTGTATACCTATTCTGTATGCTCATATGAAGTGAATAGGGTTTTATATGGCCATATAAAACTGTAATACCGGTATCTGCGCAGTCCTCTATAAAACTTATATGAGCTTTATTCGGCCATATGAAACTGTATATCCATATCTGAGCAGCCTCTATCATCAAGTTTTATAAGGCTTTATATGGTTATATAAAATTGTAAACCTGTATCTGGAAGCTTTCCTATATCATTATGTATGGCTTCATATGGCCATATAGAACTGTAATTCATATCTCGGGGCGCCTCTATATCACTCCCATATAAGGTTTTATATGGCCATATAAACTGATATCCTTATCTGGAAGCTTCTATATCAGTTATTATGCTTTATATGGCCATATAAAATTGTCTACCTATATCTGGGTCGAGCTTTAGTATCAAGTTATATAAGGCTTTATATGGCCATATTAATTCTTTAATTAACCAGATATATCCAGATATAATGACATATATGGCATTTTCTACATATATTAGTACATTTCTTTCAACTTCCATTATGGAAGTTGAAAGCAAGTAGAATAATATATGTAAAAATTTGTTGGGAACGAAGACGACATTTAATAGAAGAATGTATAACCAACAACGCTTTTTTTCCACGTTCTCTGTCAACATTTCCAAGAGCAGACGGTAGTAATAAACAAAAAGCTCAAACTCCCAAAACTCCGATTTTCGATGCCCTAATAAAAAGTATTTCTCTGTATAACCATTGCGAACTGTGGGTCCAACGAAGAATCTGATCACAAAATGACACTTTTCAAAGAAGAATACTCCGCAATGTTCTCAACATCGGATGACCAATACATTGGTACCAAACGATCGGAAACTCTATGATGTGACTAACCAAATCCCTTGGTCCATCCGTAGTAGCACATAGATTATTGAGCTTTTTTCGCTCAACGCGTCGCGAGACTCGAAGCAAGGGTGGCGCCAGCGGAGTGGGGGGGGGACGATATGCCCCCCCTCGGCGGGCAACCTGCCCCCCCCCCCGTCGGGGATTTTTTTCCCATCTCGTCGGAGGCCCATGGGTACGCACTAAAATGTACACACCCGACCGACGAGGCTTTTTTGCCCCGACAGTATATATTGCCAAACTTCTGTATGTGAAATTTCCTATATGAAGCTGAAAAATTATCGGGCGTCCTCGCGCGCCTCATATCTTCTATAGTAATGCCCCAAGTTCCTCGCTCGAGTTCAAGATCAGCGTAATCATCTTCCTACATGCTATACAATCGTGGAATATACAGATAAGATACACAAGCCTTTAAGGACTATCTTTCAAATTCCCTGCAAGAGATTAAGGTTTCAAATTCTTTGGGGATGATGCTCGTTCTGCCGTCTATCACTGTTTTTGCGGCCTCTCTGTGTAGAGTGGTGTGCTTTCACAACGGAGTGCCCAGGTATTTCCGTGTGGGGCAGTTATCGGATACCTGACCCCTATTCTCCTAATAAGGGCGCTGATTTGAGTGGCAGCGTATTGAAAGTAAACATTTGCATGCTCTCCACAATGTGTTTTCTTTTTTTCTTTTCTTTTTTCTCAAGAAAAATGCTCAAAAAAATGAAAACATTAAAAATGCAGGTGTGACTTAGGGGGTCGGTCGAGCCTTCGTCGGGGGAACTGCCCCCCCCCCCCCCGTCGGGGAACTTCGACCCCCGTCGGTGGAATCCTGGCGCCACCACTGACTCGAAGAAGAAGCTCCGCGAAGATCGCTCCGAGAGAAGCAATGAGACATACTACTAAGCAGTTGGGAGACCCGTGACTACCTTGCTAGGAAAATCAAATCGCAATTCCAGGACATCAACATTAACATTAACAGTTTCGAGGAAGCAGTAAACCCCTTTAACCTTGAACCTTGAACGTACGTAGATACTGGACAACCCTCCCGTTAGGAGCCAAACACCAGGAAGGGGTTGGCACCAAACGAAAAACTGTTAGTCCCGTCTTGATGCAGCACTCAGGTGGTTGTTAACTCGTTTTTGGAAGCTGTCGATTGTTCTTGAAATAACCGCATTGTGTAGGTAGCATATTTCAGTCCAGTTCTGAGGAAGCATCAACTGAAACTTTCGCAAGATCGTGATACGTGGCGGTGGTTTATCACTGAGAGCTTGTCGGATAGACGAGACTCAAACCTACTACTACTACTAAGTATACTAACAGTGGCGGCGGAAGCCTACAAATTGGAGGGGGGGGGGGGGACGCAGACCAAACATTTTGAATGAATTGATGTGTGTTACTATCTATAAATCTGAACTCCACTATTGGATGGCGCGGAGCGTGCAAGAAAATTTTGGGTTTTACAAACCTCCCAGATGGCCGGAAACGAGGCTTCCTGAGCGTTGTAAGCTAATGTACCCAGTTTATAAAACTGGGGTCCATGTCTGCAGAATGTAGTTCTTAAAAAATGGATGTTAGAAGAATGATAATGCATATCAGATGGGTTTGGAGACAACAAATTCCCGCTAGGGAGAGCCGGGGAAAGGGAGTCACACAACTAATTCTTCATCATTACGGGAATTTCCAGGTTCATGATCGAGACTGAGTAATATGATGCTCACCCAGGTATCTCCTTTCCCGCCCCAGTTGGCCATTCCATTGTGGTCACGTGGTTAGCGTATGACTTGCAGTCTGTTAGGGGTTTAGTCGACTCCCGCCAGGTGGGACGAACCAAACACTGGAAAGATTAACATGTTTAACACTTTGGTTTCCTTTTTACAATAGTTGACCAACTCAGTGAAAAATTATTACGGTACGTTTAGAAACACGAAAGTGGTGTCTTTGCAAACGTCGTAAGACCTTTTCCACTTGGTGATGAGGTTGTAACAAACAGGGAATCAAGGTTCACAATATGTTTCTTGTGTATCGCAACATACTGTAATCAAAATTTATAGCACTTTTACAGTAGACAGTTTCGATACTAAAATCATGGTGTCTGTTTTGGTGCCTTTGTTATTTGAAACGTACGTACACCCAAAGCCTTCTGCAAGATAGTCAAGCATCACGTTTTTCTATGTTTAATCATAAGGACTTTTTTTTTTTTCAAATGTCTGACTTTTTGTTGCCGAGTAATGTAGCCTTGTACATACAGCGGGGATTATTGTCCTCTTGAATAATCCAGTAGGCCAGTCAAGAGTAGCATCATCAGTCAGTCGGCCATCACTTGTATTTGCAAAAATGCTGACTCGTAGTCCCTCTTGTTCTAGTTTCTTTCTTCACAATTTCTCTACGCGGAGTTAAATATTTCCCATTCGATTACAGATTTCGCAACAAGCCTGCGAATCTCGTATCGCAGACGCAGGCGGCCAAAGGGTCCGGTACTGCCAACCATTGTTTGAACTTAAGAAAGATACTAGTTTTCACATTTAGTTAGGCCTGTTATAATCTAATTTGTCTATATTTCAATCATGTTCCGCAGATCGATAAGGATAGTTTAATTGTCGATGTTGGGTGTTAATTTTCAAATTTTATTTGGTCTGAATTTTGGTTGGGGGGGGGACGCATCCCCCCGACCCCCCCCCCCCCTCCTCGCTTGCGCCGCCTATGTATCTAACCGCGCGGGTTCAACGACTATTCACATGGAGGAAATTCCCGTACGGTTATTATTCACTCTACCCGGCAACCCGCGAAATGCAGCTACTGTTGCGTTGTGCCACACACATAACGCGTGACGGCCATTAACGTGACGCGTTAACATGGTTTATTTAAATGTAAGTACTAACGCTTTCATTCCCTCATTTTCTGTCATTTGGAGGGGTTGTAAAAAATTGGTTTTCGCAAGCCTAAACAAGAGGGCAAATCCCCGGAGTTGCATTATCTCATCGGCCTCACTGAAATGCAGTCTTCAGAAGTTCAGAAAAATATACCGGTACTACATTAAATCGCCTGGGATAGTTGTCTAAACCATAAGTTGTTGCACTACTAGCGTGCAGTGGCAGGAGCCACGGTTTGTTGATTTGGGTGTGAGTTTTCTTGGCCAATTCTTACATGACGATTTGATAAGTTCAGTGGCGTAGCCCGGATTTTTCCAGTCGGGGGCGCTGGACCATTTTTCAGAGGGGACGACATATCACCATCTACGTGTCGCCACCGTTTGTTGGCGCGTAGCGAGCCGGAAATTTAAGCCAATTTAACCTCCCAGAAGGCAGGAAATGGCACTACCGACCCTATTTCAAGGAGCTGATGAAGTCGCATCGCCAAAGTTTCCGACTTAAAATGGTGGCATAGAAATTCCCACCAATCTCAACTGAGTAAGTTCCTTGAATTCACGTTCAGTAGGCCCACGAAAGACGCCACTATTCTATGGCCACGCGGAACGCAAGGGCGCAGCCACTAGGGGGGTCCGGGTGGTCATGACCCCAACTTTTGGGAGCCTCCATACAAATGATTTTTCACACACAAAATTTTTTTCATCACTGCTTCGGACCCCCCAAAATGGCTCTTGCCCCCCACAACTTTCAGCAGTGGTTGCGCCTTAGCGAAAGCCGAGTTATGCACATTTTAGGGGCATCAACCGAAAAGAAGGTGCACTCAGTGTAGCTAAATATCTTAGGTAATGCTTCACTTTTGCTGTTGTCCAAGCTCAACCATATATATACTCATTAGCATCTGTGGAAAAAATCAGTTCGGGCAGATGCAAATTCAATTTGGTGCGTATAGAACACCAAACACCTATTCCGTCACAAGCAGTACTGAATTATAGCCATTTCTCTGAAATGTTGATTGTGCAAATGGTTGCAATATAGCCATCTAAACATCCAGTCCGCTCGTGGAAATATTTGCGTTTCACCTGCATGATCTTATAGTAACTCCGGGAGGGAAGGAAATTAGATCAGCTGGGGTGGGGGTACGTGCTTTTCAGCATATCACGATCCGCTAATTCGGTCAATTTGCGATATCACTTTGTCGGGGACGATGGATAAAAAGTGCCATGCAAGGCTGAATATCGTATTATATAACTGATGAATTATGTAATGATGAGCTTGTTCCATTGAATTTCCACTGTTGGTCCTGATATTCCGCCTTCAAAAATATGATATTTGAGGTTTGAAAATGGTTGGGCAGTTAGCAGTAGGTCCCAAATGAAATTTCCCAGGAATTTTTGGCAGTTTAGTGTGGATCGACAATGGATTTGAGTTAGCAAACAGTGGGTTGAATGATAATTTTCTATTCAGGGTTGGAACGGTCAGGTCAGAACCAATTCCAGATGTATAATCCCAAATCTTATCGTTACCAACACCTGAACCTATCCGCTGATCTTCACTAACCTACCCACCCTAACCGTACTAGTAACGGCGCATAAAAGAATCTCAGACATCCCAGGTACACATTGTTATACCGTATTATACTGTACAAACGTACTGCTAAATGGCCATGGTAGCCAGCGTAGCGGTGATAGCCGACGGTCACACCCGCCTCTAGGAGTCTCAAGATCCAGTGGTTTTGTGTTCTATGGTTAGATGATGTGGTAACTAATCACTTGAATTCCCACCTTTATCCCTCCCCCCTTACTCAGTTCAGGCCTGGTTCTAGTCCACAGTGGGGGGTACTGAATGAGGTTTTTTTTTCTCTCTAAAGTTCCAACATTGTGTTAAATTCACTAGAAGTAAAGTGTAAAGTTGAAGTCTGTGTTTCGGGTGTTGAGTCTTACACAATAACTTATGAACACCATTCAGTCATTCAAGTGGCCAGTTATTTTCACGAAGAAAAGTAGTGTGTTCTCTCTAAATTCCAAAAATCTGGCAATTTTTGCCTGAAAGCAAGGGAACAGTATATTTTGGTAATTCCTGCCTTTGATTGTTATGAAATCTAAAATTATTTGGAGATCGTTTTGTAATCACCGAACATCTTGAACAACGGTGAGAAATGGGCAAAAATGACCTTTCCCAAAATGGCCATTTTCACCCCCTAATGTCCCCTGAATTTCATGATTATGAAGAATAGAAAGAAAGGAAAGAAATTTGTCCAATTTGGAGAGTAAACGTGTGATTTGTGACTTTTAGGAGTGTGCAAAATTTGTCCATGTTCGGCCACCTCAAAGGGGAGATATTTGCAAAAAAACATCAGAATGCTGGACGGACACGCAAACGCACACACACACACACACACACACACACACACGCACACACAACAACGGACAACTTTGCAACTTGCAAGTGCACCTCATTGCTGGAGCATCCAATACCCCGCATAAGAATCTCACCCTAGGTTACCCTCAGTGGAAGTCCTAACCACCATATTGTTGCCATAGCAACCGTTGCTATGGCAACCATTCAACAGTATATATCGGATGAAATGGTAATAAACTGGACTACAATATCTCATCGGCCCTTCCGGACGATGACGATTAATCAGGGGGTGGGACTAAGGGGCGACATGGTGTGTCCACGGGGAGGGGGATTTGTGGCCTACCCCCCCCCCCCCCCGTTAGCAATCAAATTAAAAAATATAAGAAAATTAAAAAAACGGGCTGAATGACATGGGGCCCATTTGAAGTTAAATTTTAGCCTAAGCCTTGATGAAAGTGATCAGGAATCCTTACCCCCTCCCCCTTGTGAAAAAACCTGGGTTCGCCAGTTATTCATAAATCCCACCAAATTGTTTTGGATCATCGAGATTGCCTAAACATGCAGTGCTCATTAGATGTTCCTACAAGAGTGAATGTGATGTAGGCAGGGGAAGGCGGGGAAAGGCGTTGGTGCGTGATAGGCAAGAGACTGGAGCACATGGCCGTCCCCAGTCCAGGGCAAGAGGCATCTAATGAATAAGTGGAGGACTGTGCATATTTCGACTTTTTACATATTGTTCACACTTACTGGTATGTTTTGATGTTCAGGGAGTCACAGCCATTCCTTCGGGGGGGGGGGGTTGTACCTCCTATTTTATGCCGACTACCATGCTGAGTTTGCGACTAACCCCGCTTTCATATATAGAGGGAAAGCGCCACAAAAATGTCCCCAAACCAAGTTTGTGTCTGTACCACGGTAGAGGCTGGGTGTTGATTAATGCGGCTGGGCCACCAGCGGATGGCGCGGAGGCAGGACCGTAGAATTACTGATCAAGGTAATCTCCAAGCAACATTCAAAGCCGGTACTAAGTTAAGCTCAGCTGCATCCAAAGTGTAGTCTTCTATTCTGGGGCAAGAGGGGGGGGTGGTGGCATATCCAGTGAGTAGATGGGAGTGGTATTACTATCCAAGCGGAGGCCACCTTTGGGTTGGCGCGGGTCGTTCCCGAAAATTTTGGGTTTCGTAAGCCCTCAGATGGCAGGAAACGGCCCTTCCAAGGTTTTAAGCTGCATGGCACTGCAGTGAAATTTCTAGACCGCCATAGATGCCAAACCTTTTTAACCTCTTTTACCGGGCCTTTCAATTTTCACTCAAAATGGACGGCTGAATTTTCAGTCAACATTTATCAGTCGGTTAGACCAAACTTCAGTTGAAGAATACTCTAGACGGAATAGAGTCAGATGATTTTCCACAGAGATTAAGTGAGCTGAATGTTTGCATCAATTGACTGACTTTCATAAGAAAGTGTTATCCGGCCTCAACTGAGATCCATTCTATTGAACGGAAATTTCATTCCATCATTTTCAAGAGAGTTTCTTCAAGCGGAGCGCCCCTTGGTGTGACGCGGAGCGCTAAGAAAAATTTTTGGTTTCGTAAGACCCCAGATGACAGGAAACAGCCCTTCCCAATGTTTTTAGCTGCCAGTGGCACGAACGGAAAATTCTATACCGCCATAGATTGCAAAACATTTTAACCTATCTCTTACCGGGCCTTAAATTTTCACTTCTGAAATGCGCGGCTGAATTTTCGTCCCAACATTTTATTACTCGGTTAGACCAAAGCAGTTGAAGAATACTTAGACGGACTAGACGGCAGAGTTTGCCCACCGAGATTCAGTGACTGAATGTTTTGCCTCAATTAACTGACTTTCAATCAAGAAGGTTAGCATGCCGCCAAACTGAAAGTCTATTGAGCGGAAATTCAGGGAGTTTCTTCATCTGCCGACTGGGGCACAACAATTTTCTTTCTATATATACTGCCACAGATTGCCGGAAGGGCTCCCAGACCATTTTCAGCCAGAGATATTCGAAGAGTTGAATGTAAAAGTTTTCACTTTCGCTTTTCAAAACCCTTCCTTTTTCTTTTAGCCCTTTTACGTTTCATTTCGCCGACTGGGGAAATTTTGTCTTCTTAGTTATGGTTCTCAACCACTATGGAATTGCCAGCCCGACTTTGTAAGGTGAATGTACAAGTAAATATGTTTCCTTTCTTTCAAAACTTCCCTCTCTCTTCAACATTTACCGCTCCGGGGTCAATTAACCCCCGTTTCATATTGTTCTCCAATTTGCCGACTGGGGCCCAAAAAAGTTGGTTTCCTTTCTAAGTTTCATTTGTTCTTCAATTTGCCGATGGGCACAAAAGTTTGGTTCTATACGACCATAGACTGCTGGAGATGGCCCAGCCATTTTGAGCCAAAATATTTGGGATTGGTAAAGTTGAACATAAAAGGTTTGCTTTTTCCTTCCAAACTGTTTTGTAGGCCTACCTCTCTTTTGTAATAACCTATTTTCCGTTTTTTGCCAATTTTCTCAATTTGCCTAATGGGGCATCATTTTTTTGCGACTGCCTGGTGAATGGGGGGGTGTCACACCCCCTTCAACCCCCCCCCCCCCCTCAATGGGTAGAAACCTGCGGAACCTCGCGTTTTCTAGAAATGGTATGAAAATAAGAGACGAACAGTTTGGGGTGTTCATAAGACTGGATGACCATTTAAAGCGCCGTCCAAGGGCATGTTCAGTCCACGGCAGCAACTTGCCTACATGTCAGATATGCCTGGTGAAAAATATGGTACCAATGTTATACAATGGTTGTAGCAGGAACCTCTGGCACCTCTTCTTGGCACGTATGTCCGACCGTTCTGTCGCCTCGCCGCCTTTCTTTTCCATTACTTTTTGTCGAGATTCTCAATATTATGTATGTATTCTTATTTTTAAAGGGCCACAACTCTAAAGTCTGTGAGCAAAGCTCATTCCCCACTTCGAAATACTGGTTCAATAGATTCAGGACAATGCTTCTGAGTTACCCTGGGGAACAAGAAAGCAATTCGTTTTCAGTGACTTATTCTTTAAAATTAAATATTTTGCGAACGTAAACTCTAATTTTAGGAGTGTGTTACCGCTCAAGACAAACGGAAAAGGTTTTTCCTGCAATCTGAGGAGGTCTGTCAGCGAAAAAAAAATCAACGGCGTACGCGCAAAACAGCCGTGGCGCTCGCTTATAGGAGGGCCCCCCTCAGTAATAGCCCCCTCACTTTTATAATGCCTCTGCGGTCCCTGAAAACAGCAAACCTTTATATCTCCCCCCTTTTCCCATATACCCACTCTTACCAATCCGACTACACCCATCTGGCTCAAGTGGCCTAGGGGCCAGCGCAGCAAGCTATTGTGTATAGACCAAACTTCGTGACCCAGTCGACAATGAAGAAACAAAGAAAGTAGTGAGTAAAACTATGAACCAGCATATATTGTGATGTTATCGTGCGTTCTCAATATACCAGGAAGGCCGGCTCCTCTTGCAGCCTTCGTGACATATGAAAATTCGGTATAGCGCAAAACCAAAGCGTTCAGGCAGTAGCGCTATGGCCATCAGTTATTACTTTCCCAACTCCCAGCCCAACTAACAGCGGGGGGACTGATGAGGAGCAGTGGTTCGTCCCACAAAAACAAGTTTATTGAGCGGTTACCTCAACCGGTGAAGCGTCGGCTCACCACATGGGAGACGGTATGACCGGGGTTCGTATCTCTATTGAGTCATCAGTACAACTAACTTGGAAACATGTTGCCTTCTAGCGAGAGGTTAGAGTATAAACGAAGAGTAGGAGATCGGCATGTGCCAGTGGCGTAGCCAGAGATATTTTAGTAGGGGCCATGTGGGTGCCGGGTTTTGTGAGTGGGGGGGAGGGGGGGGGGGCCAAGGCCCACTGAGAGTAATGTGTAAAATCTAAGCGGAGCACCACCCTGGGTTGGCGCGGATGGTAGCGGAAGATTTTTGGTTGAGAGACCTCCCAGATGACCGAACGGACATTTCTCGTGTCTTTGTGAGGAAATACAAACGAAAAATGATTGTGTATTTTGGATTCTGGTGTGGTACATTAAGACTAGCTCCTGGGTTGACCCACGTAACGGTAGTACTAAGGGGACAATTTGCAAGTAGTGACTGATAATACTAATTTTTGTACGTTGATGGCAAAGAGTTCCACGCGCGTATGGAATTGGACCCAGTTGCACACAAACGAGTGGCAGCATCAAGGCCCAGATGAAGGCTAGATTGGAGTGTGCTTGAGTGTGTGATTGTGAACCTTATAGCCAAAATTACTTTGAAAAGGAGTGGATACAAATTTACGATATTCATGCTGTGAATCGAGAATCGATACAGACAGACCAACTCTATATGTGCGCGCAGCCACTTCATAAGTCCTTCATAAGTCCTCTCGGCGTGGGTCCAGGGCCCGTATCAGGGCCATGGGAGCTGTCGGATTCCAGATACTCTCTAATGCAACCTGAGCCATTTGGCGAACATTTCATGTGATTTCGGTTGTCAAAGTTCTTAGAAAATACCAAGACAAGTGCAATAAACAGACGTTGGGAATATTAATGGACCTAGGTCACGTCACTTACCATTATGATGTAGCGAGGACACGCTGTGTGACCAACACCACAGAACAAGACCCAATGTAGGCGTAGCACACATCATGAGCGAGAGCGCAAAGTCCTGTCGGCATTAGTCCGGGTCAGCCTTAGGGCGCAAATCGAGAATCGCGTACAGAAAGGCCATCCTCTATGTGCCACAGCGCACCTCATGAGCGCGAAGTCCTCTCGGAGTGGGGCCAGAGCCCGCCTAGGTCCTAAAGCTTGGAGGATTCTAGAGGCTCTCCAGTGCAATCTGAGGCTATTGGAACATTATCTTGGATTCGGTTGAAAGATATAGAACATTATCAAGAGATTCATATAATCCTTGCATCAAGCATAAAAACGTCTGTGGAATTGACATCAGCACAGCTCTACCCGGCCGTCGTATTGCGAAGAATCCCGAAATGAATAATCTCCCCCCCCCAAACAAGTGAAAAGTAAAGGTATGATCAAGTCGACCGATATTCACCGGAAGCCACCCCTGTGACCTCTCTGGATTGATAAAGCAGCTATTTATACTTGTCCCCATGATGAGGACATACTCCAGAGTGGTAGTGGTATCTAACCTGTCTCTAAGGTCAAAAGAGACCAAAGTACTGGGAACACGATAAGCCAAGTGTCCATCTGAAGAAATTTAGTGTGTAGCTTTCTTTCGGGAGTACAAGAACCCTAATTTTTTAATGTTTTCAATGTAGATCTGGTCATTGTTTGTGAAAAAAAGAAAAATTGTGAACAGTGGATACCCATGTCAATTCCGCTTGTGAACAAGAGAATTGGACCCCACTACTGTGCATGTCGTCTTTCTATTAAGAGTACTGATCCCATTGTTGGGGAGAAGTGCTGAGAATGTGTTTTTGCAGTCAAAATATCAAGCCTTTTGGCATTTCGATTGAGTTGAACCATGGTCAGTGATCAAGGTTTGTATGAACAAGCATTGTTGAACTGAAGTATTAATATACACTGCGTGGGTGTCGCTTGGACTGGAGAAAAAAGTGAGCCCCGCTTGAAGTGCGAGAAATTTTTGCTAATTTTAATGACCATTGGTTCAAATTAAGTCAATTCATGACAATTTTGGTCAATTGTTGGGGTTTGAAACAGAGGTAACCTGGTCAAAAAGAGTTTTCCCAATCTCCATTGGGTGGGCCAATGGGGGGGGCGATTGTGATATTCAGTGGGGGCCTCGGCCCCCGGCCCCCCGTTAGCTACGCCACTGATGATGTTGCCGTCTGCATAAGATTACCCAAACCACAAACATTGAGGTTCGTCAAAGAGGACTGTGAATGATTCGTACAGTACAGTATCCAGTATCTACCCTCGATCCCCAGGCTTTGAATAGGTCGGGCCTCTCGGCAAGTATCCCAGGCAGGAGTAGCTAGGTCATATGATAGGGGGGGGTGGAGAATAAAAACTAAAAAATTCAACTGCTCGATTATTTTCTTCACCCCACCCCCTTTTCTGGAAGGTGCATTTTTGGCGTTCTCTTTTTTGTCATTTGGGGGCTATCTGTTTTTATTTTAAGAGGTGTTGTAAACTTTGTGAAAATGGATCAATCGAGACGAGAGTTCACAGATATGGACACCAGTGAAGTGAGTCGATTGAGGCCCATCCCATCTGAGAACTGTTGCGGGTTGACTGTGGACTCTTATACCAAGTGCATATAGTGCATTCAGACTGGCCCTAGTAGCACTCTCGGTATTTGGGAAGGGGTGGTATTGGGCAGGCTTGTCGCACAAGCCCACAACTGACCCACTGCATGACAGCGTGCCGAATTTAAGTAACAGTCAGTGGCCGTAAAGAACGATAATTTGGAGCGGAGTGCTGAAAGTTGATAAGGGATCTGGGGGAGGGGGAAAACAAATTTTGCATTTCACGGTGACCGTAGATGCAATCTGGTGCAATATAACACTCCAAAACTCTCACTTCATTCTAAAAAATAATTTCGTATTTTCCCATGTCATAGATGACGATTTGTTCTTCTCTGCCAAACGATCGAGGGCATCAATCAGATTCAGTAAATTAGATTTCACTTTCAGAGAACGCGATGCCCCCCCCCTCCTCCCACTCTAGAGGAATTTTTGCATACAATATTCAGGTGGCCTTAAGGCAATCAGATGCATTATGGACAATCTAAAATCAACTTTGGCCTTCCATACTAATTTTGGCTTTTCACGTCCTTAGATGAGACTTGCTATACTCAGGGATCTTGTGATTTTTTCTGCAATTTTACTGAGCTCCATGGGCAGTGGGTAGGCTCTTTTGCTGGGGTTGGTGTAATTCTTACGGACAGGACCGCAAACATAAGGCATACGGGACCATTCCAATTTAGAGAGGGCGACAAAATTTGCCCGAATTTTCGAATGGGTCACCGTGCCGCCACCATTTGGGCGTTTCGGGCCATTCCATCATAAATTTTGGCCAGTCAGTCAGTGGCGCGCAGAATTGTCATACTGGGGCACAAGAGTGGCAGAGATTATTTTTAGTGGGCACAAATCTGCAGGAGCGCCACCATTGGTTGGCGCGGAGGCCAGGAATTTTTCCTTGGTTACGAGCCCCCAGTATTCGTTTTGGTGCACACCACGCGTCAACACTGGGCCTTTTGTGGTCAAAAATTTTGTAATCGGTGAAAATTTGAACATTTTGTCAGACATAGGGCTCTAATCGCTGCCCCGACTCTAATGGTCAACAGTTTGTGCTCCTTACAAGTGTTTACCAGTGCACGCTAAGCGAGCACTTTTTTTGGGGGGGGGGGGGGTTACCCCGGAAACCTATGGAAAAACAGGATCAAGTATGTCCACGCCTTCAGCTGACTATCCAGGACGCAATTTTGTATGTTTACTTAATCACATGACAGATACAAATGGACCACTAGCTAATTGTAAAAACTAATGCTGAGGGCAATTCGCAGATGTTTACAAGTTCTTTCCGTGTTGGTTGTACGGGCAATCTAATCCCTACCCTAATCTCTAATCATAACAATTAACATAATTGTGTAATACAATACCGTCAGCCAATCACTGCAACAGTCGTTGTAAACATGTGTGTCAATTGAAGGAGAAGCTTCGTATGCGGCGAAGCGCGCCAAAAATTATTTTGCCACATATCTGGCATTGATAAATAAAAAAATTACATCTTGTGCAATTGTATTTCACCGTTTTTACATGAATAAGAAAGAAATATTCCTTTTGATCGAGTTGGAAAATTTCGAGTTTGATGGGCCTCGGACCTCAGTCGTAAAAAACAATATGGGCGATCTGTCAGAAATTTCAACTGGATATTCTTAATTCGAGAACAATCTTAATGCCCTCCATGACTGGTCAAACAAGTGGCAGATGAAATTCAATACTGATAAGTGCTTCATTCTGAGAAGTCACATTCTCGTCCCTAATCTTTATCCTTATACAACTGGAGGTAAACCGCTTTCTGTTGTGAAACACCATCATATTGGGAATTCCATTTCAGGACAATCTGAAGTGGAATACTCGCTCGACACTCCATCGTAGTAAATTAACAGATCTATGGTTTTATGGAAGAAATGAAATTATTGTGCCAATCAACCAAAGCTTGGACTTACGAAAACTTGTCAGACCCCATACAGCCCTATTCGAGTATGCTTCGGGGCTGCCTGGGACCCCTACACCCAAAACAAATGTTGGACATCTTGAAAAAAATCCAGAAGAGAGCAGCGCGTTCTATCCATCAATGTTGATAACCACTATAGAACGCCTGGCGCGCCACACAGGTGGTCAACACTCTCGGTCTCGAGCCCCTCCGAAATTCAGACGGAATCCAAGGCACGTAGTGTTTTAAGAAGGCATCTTGGTCACTTGTGACTACCCATTGATAATCTCTTACAGCCGATTCTGCGTCAATCACGGCATAACCATCCTGGACTCGTATGCTATTAATCCGCAAAAAACAGGAGCACTAGCCCCGGGCCCCCCACATTTGGGGACTCTCACATTTAGAGTACAAAAACTGTTAAAAATCGTGAGCCACAACAAATGTTCCAAATTTATTAAGCTTTGGTTGATTCATGAGTGACGCCTTTGCTATTCTAGTCCGCTTACTATATTATTCCGAATTTCCGATGATAGATCCTACCCGATCAAGGATTCAAGCCCGACAAACACGAACTATTTCAATTATCATTCGTGTTGGCCACTTTCCACTTCTAAACCTAAACTGCGATCGATTTCTGGGCACGTCGCTGGACCATCATAACCACAGCACAACTGCTGCCTACCGACTACAGTAGGTCTGCAGCATCGGGCCAAACACTTTTCATGTTCGGATGACAGTATAGCGAGTTCCATACGAAAGCCCCCCATTAGTGCATCGATTAAAAAAGTTTCGACACAATGAAAAAAAAAAAAAGGTTCGAACAATTTAATGAGCGAAAAAGAAATTTTGTCAAATAATATGTTATAATAACAGATGATTAATCTGTTATTCAAAGGATATTAATCTGTAGAACAGATTATTAACTGTTATAACAGATATTAATCTGTTATGAAAGATTATAATCTGTTACGAAAATTATTAATCTGTACGACAGATTAATAATCTGTTACCGACAGATTATAATCGTGTATAACAGATTATTAATCTGTTACGACAGATTATTATCTGTTACGGACAGATTAATAATCGGTTACGACAGTTTATGTAATCTGTCGTACACAGATTAATAATCTGTTATAACAGATTATTAATCTGTTTAAAACGATATTAAGCTGTTGCGAAGATTATTAATCTGTTAGACAGAGTATTTATCGTTACGACAGGTGTTAATCTGTTCAGACAGATTATTAATCTTGTTGCGACAGATTATAATCTATTACGACATTTATTATTCTGTTACGACGGTTGGTAATTGTTCAGACAGATTATTTAATTCGTTTAAACAGATTATAATCTGTTGCGACAGATTATTAATCTATCGACAGATTATTATTCTGTTTCAACAGATTATTCATCGTTACGGAACAAATTTTTAAATCTGTTACGACAGACTATTAATCTGTACGACAAATTACGTCTTGCCATTTTGCGTTTCAATAGATAGTTAATGGTTTATACTGTGTTCTGTATTGATCACAGCAAAGTCCAAGCTGACTGATGAAATATCTGCTGATGGAATTAGGTTCCCAACTACGTTTATATGAATTTCTCTCAAACTACCAATGAAAAAAAGGAGCCAATCGGTAACTTTGACATGACATGTATATTGGGCGTCATGGCAGCGAATCGTATGGGGAAAATTCGACAGTACTATCGTATGGGAATTTCAAATGAGAGATATGCTTACGGTGCTCTTCGAAGCGGATGGAATTCAAATCAGTAGACGACATCTCAAGAGCGTGAACATGATGGTCTTTTTCTCTAGACGTATAAGAACCACAGTGATTCGTCAAGTGGCCGTTTCATGTATGGTGAGTTGGAAGCGTCAGGTCAGCTCCAGGTTATCGATGGTTTCATCAGAAAACTAAGGAACAATGGGTTTCCATTGATTCGCGAAAACTGTCGGCTTCTCCTTTCTATCCTGGATCCGATGGTGTCGAGTTAAGGGGGAGGAGGAGACTGAGGCGGACGCAGTACAACGGTATAGGCCCTAATTTCATATGGCATATTGCGTGCTATGATAAGCTGAAACCATACCGGTATTTGTATCAGGGAGGCATGACGGCCTTTTCTAGGTATGTCAGTTGGTATCGAGGCATATACATCAGTAGGACCCGCAGGGCTCATTGCCGGATACTACATGAATGCAGTTGAACATATGGGGGGGTCCAAGGAATTGTGCGAGGGGACTTCGGAACGGAAAACAGTGTTGTGAGAGATATGCAACGTTTCTACGGCAGAACGGCAGGCTGATGCGCCAGAAAGCCTTATGTTACGGACGAAGCACTGCAAACCAAAGGATTGAATTTTGGTGGAGTATCTTGAGGAAAGAGTGCACTGCATTTGAAAGTCTTTTCAGCAGCATGCGAGATGAAGATGCTCTGTTTGACGGAAGTGACTTCGGACAAAGCTTTAATTCAGTTCTGTTCCTGAATTCATTACAGGTAAGGCCATGCTATGCCGGTTTGTAAGTTTTCGCAGTTCAACAAATGTCAGTCACCCCGAAGAAATTCAACCGGGAACCCTTTGAAACCAGTCGAAATCAACGGTGGCCGCTCCGTTTCATGACAAAAGGTTTCATTTGGCTTTTAAATGACGGCCAACCAGGAGGGAGTTATGCTTTACCAAGGACTAGTTAATCCTGTGTAAAGTTTGACTGGGTTTAACTGGATTTGGGGTAAGCATATGCAAATAAATATCACCCAGGGATTCAGCCCTATGTCCCAGATCTAGCTATCTTATCTATATATCTATCTATCTCTATATCTACTACTTCTATCTTCTGTCTGTATGTCTGTCTGTCGTCTGTCTATCTGTCTATTATTTGTCTGTCTGTCTGTCTGTAAACTTGGTTTTGGGCCACAAAAAATGTTCATGCTTTGATGAATCTCGAACAGACTTGGTCACCAATTTTATTGACTGATGGGTCATACGTTGAACCACCTGAAGGTCAAGTCAAATGGTATTAAAGGGGCCCAATGAACCAAAAAAAAAAAAAAAAAAAAAAAAAAAAAAAAAAAACAAAGAAAAAAAAAAAAAATTTAACAAAAACAAAAAAAGGTGGAAAACTGCAAAACGCTACCTCTACAAATTTTGATGCCAAGGCTGAGGTTCGTCATATTGATGTCAAGAAGTCGTTCCTCCGAGTGTTAAGGAATTTTTTATCCAAGGTCCCACTGGGCCCGAGGGCCCATTTTAGGAAATTTCACACAATGGCACTTGGAATGCATCTCCCCCACAAGCTTCAATTGATTTTCTTCAAAGTTAATGTAAGGGTCCTTGGCAGAGGGCCATTGGGCGGGTAGGTTCGGGAATGATTGGGCCCTGGCCCACTTTGGGACTAGGGCTTCGGCCATTATATGGAAATTTTTCCGCAAAGTATTCTTTATCTCTACAATTTGGTGCATAGTGTGGACATTGGTCATATTGATGGTCTAACAGGGTGGCTTCAGTATTTCTGGTCCAAGAGTCCCACTTGGGCCCGAGAACCCTTTTTCGTTGACTGTGAATGAAATTAGGAAGAGACTTTCAGTGGTCACTTTGGAGTATGTGAGTGGGTATGTGTGTCGTGTATGTCACACTTTCTGTTACGCAGGCATTTCTCAAACCGTGAGTCGATTATGACGAAATTTGTGTGTAGCACCGGGGTTGGGTGTACACCGATCGGATTAGATTTTGGGCAACAAATTCATTAATACTGGGTTTTGTTGGGTAATTAGCTTTTTTATGTATTCATTGTTTTATGCTCGTTAGCAAGATTACGCAAGAACCGTGAGTGCTACCAAGTGATGTAATTGGCATGTAGGACGTGGTGACAGGTAGATGAACTGATGAGATTTTCAGCCAAAATATGCTGATTAGGAGTTACAAAGGTTAGTCGGATTTTCACGAAACTTGGGATGTGGTCTACACCCCCCCCCCCCCCCCCCCACCCCCCCCCCCCCCCCCCCCCCCCCCCCCCCCCCCCCCCTTTGTTCCAGAGAAATTTCAAAGTGAAATCGAGGTCACTGGAGGTCTTGAATGTGTGTAATTTGTCTATTTCATGCAATTCCTAAAGTTGGATTCCCCTAGACTCTTGTTACATGGGATCACCTTTGATCCTGATCATTTGAAGGTACAGCTGGGGTCAGTAGGAGTCATTGTATGTGCCTAATAAGATTTGTCCATTAACAATTTTCTGCCGATCGATGTGTTTGATTCATGAATGTGATCGATGGCCATTTAGTAATAGTTCTGTTAGAATAAAGCAATGTGGAACGAGTAAACCCATAGCTCTGTGACCATTTACTGTTGTATAAGCTCATTGTATGTGCTCATTGCATAATTATTCCAATTCACCTGGTAGAATTTCGCCGAACTACAGTAGTATGCGTCCGGTAACATTTTCTGATTGATGGTGTTTGATGTTCATGGAATTTTATTGAATCCATTCATATAATAAGCTCTGTAGAAGAAAGCATGAGGAACGGATAAAACCATAGCTCTGTGACAATTTTACTACGTTACGAGCTGCCCACAAGCAACCTTCTATTACCCAACAGTTTGATAGGTTGATTAGACCTACCAAAATACTATAACATTTGCTTCTCTCTTCTGAATGGGGACGATGCCCAACACCCCTCCCCCCCCCCGATATGGGCTTGGATTGACATTTTCACTGACTTTGTGGCAGACAATGCCAAAACTGCATAGGTCCTGAAAAGAAAAATCTTCTCTCTTACTGACAGCCCACAGTAATTTAGGGGCTTGCAGGGGTCAAGAACTGGCCCATCATTCTGTCATCATATATGTGTGATTCAAGGCCTGGTATGGGAAATGGTTTGTGACTGTGGTGCTGTAATATGTCAATATATGGCAAAATAGGCAATAATAGATAGGACAAATGGGGGGGTTCCCAAAAGATGAGTTTGGGAAATCCTTGACTGCGGCGTGTGGATAGTTTGTTGGTGAGCGGGGAGGGTTTTTGCTGTCTGGCGGGAGGGGGGGGGGCGACCCCGGTGACATGTAATGGCTGCTTGGAAAATACAAAAGCAATGAAATAAGGAGGGAAATTTAGATCTTTAAAAAAACAAAGAAGCCCGAGCTGCTAATGGGATTTAGAACATTCAGTTGGGCGGGAGGGGGTTTTTGGCGGTCAAAGAATTGGGTTTGACTGAGCGATAAACTTTTCAAATTTGGTATTTATGGAGAGAAGAGTAGGGGGGGCGGGCATGAAGAAAAAAACGAACAATTAAGGGACTTTTAGATTAAGAGTCTAAAAAGTATTGCGGTCAGTTATTTTAAGAATTCATAGGAATTTTTATGTGTTATATGTGGAGATATGTGATGTTGTTTACATGACGATGGTCTGCCTATGAACTAGTTGGTGTTTCGTAGTGAATAATAGAACCATCGATCGTCAACCATGCGAGACAGTTGTGGCGGTCGCCTTGTAGTAGTAGCGGATATATGGTATACTGCATTAGCAGCTGCCGTAAGCATGTACACAACTAGGTGAGCTGGAAGGGAGGGGGTAACATTTTCAGTTATTCCTTGCTCCGCAATGTGGTTAGGTACACTTCCGGAGGTAAATGGGATGACAATTAGCCACACGATCGAATAAGCCGGTTGTAGTTGGTTTTTTTTAAATTTTGTTATATTTATTAATTACTTTGTTTTTTTGTTATAATTAATAAAAAAAAAAAAATATCAATAAATAAATCTAATCCTCATAGTGAAAACCTGTAATTTGCATGAGTTCAAAATGGAATATTCGAGTGGGTTTAGTATGGTGATGAAGAAACCGAAAGTAAATATCCCAGCATAATGCATGTTGAACTAATAGACAAGGTGACAAGTCGAAATTCCTTGCCACATGTCAGACGCTGTTTGAGTCACTGATAAGTGTCATACAAATAAAACATATACATTATGAATGCTGAGCTGCACCGACATAAGAATTTCTCGATTAGGAGAAATCGGTAATGAAATACTAACATCAGTGAATGAACTGTGGTCTGGTGGCGTTGGCAACATTAAAGATGGATTGTCGACAATTAAAAAATTGGTAAAATATATGCACCCAGCAATTTAGATAAATGAAACCAAGTGTATATTGCATGCATTTTTTCCGTCCAAATAAAAATTGATATTAATGATATTGAAAAGTATGTGATTCCGAAACGAGTTGTGCTGCACGTTAACCGATATATTGCTCGTCATACAAAATTCGCCGTCGCTTCTTCGCCTGAACGCTAGCGACGACAATCCATCTTTAAAAGTTGTATTTGAATGTTGATCTGTAGGTGTAATTACTACACAGACATGGACACATATGAACTCACAACATTCGCTTGACATCAGAGATAGTTAGCTACCCAGTTTTATGAGTTATCTTATCGTTTGTTGGATTGATGTTCGTAGAGTAGTCCCCAGATACTAGATGGCGTCAAAACGATTTGGAGTGGTTGTTTCCCTACATTTCCCTGCAATCCTAACCCTAACCCCATCACTCATCAAACAAAAAACGTCGTGTACTATATCTGTTGTAGTGCCATCATCCTCCTATGCTTCTATTATGACATTGTTACGTCAGTCGTGCAGCGTATGCGCCCTGATGTTTGTGTGATAGGCGCGCCACCTGCGGCACTGCCTCTACAAATTAAAATAAACTTACACTACGTTGGTAGGGAGCTCATCCTTGGTGGAACACCGACAACATAACCCGGCCCACGAGAGTCGCAAACAACATAACAGGCAAGAATGATGTTTTGGAGTGACCTCAAAATACGAGCTCGGCCGCTATCAACCACGACGATAAACAGTCTCCACGCTATAAAAATATAAATAAGTATGTACCGGCAATGTCCTGATGCCTCCGCCACCAGAACTCCTATAAAAAATGTTAGCTTTTTCAAATATCAAACATACCGCATGACCTCACGAACCCATATTAACTCAATTGCCCTCAAAGTGACAAAACACTGCATACGCGTATTACAACCTCTAGTTGGTTGCATGGATCAGTTGCGGATGGTGTAGGTTACCCTATAATACCCACGGATCGGCAGGTGGAGGTGGAGTAGTTGTAGCCACGAACGTTCGATGGTTGCTGGATTGCGAGATCCGTCATCGAGTCTCGAACCAAGACTACACCTCTCATTGCCCAGCTCGGTGGGTTTGATGATAATGAATGAATTATCTAAAATGTCATCCCGATACGGGGAGGCAGTTGTACGGTAAATAACGCAAATATTATAAGCAAGAACAATAGACATGTTGCATTATCAATAGTTCAGAAATTACATGCCTGGTTACTTGATATATACTCTGGGATAACTCGAGAATCCAAAAATTTGGGGGATATGTCTGTTAGGACTGCGAGGAGTACACAGTGAATGTTGTGGCGCCATTGTACATAGCAGTTATGCCAGTATCCTACCTCTTGGATTTCCTTTAATTTAATAAATTTCTTCATAAAATTCTGATCTGGCGAGTACCAATTTAGTTTTTTGCAATACGTGTGAGATTCATCCATATCTTTGTATCTCCAGTGAAATAATGCCACATTGATAAGGCAGGAATCACAACGGTGATACAATCGCAATTGAATGAACAATGAGCAGCTGTTGCTTTATACTTGCTCACTGGATTAACTTCCGGTCACCGAGCACCCTCAATCATTAGGATACGTGTGTGTTTGGTGCTGGAAAAGTTCAACACTGAATGATGTGGGGGCTATTACGAATTTCTGCAAATTACACCGCCCACCCACTTGGTATTCTTTCTACTTCTAGTCGTTATTCGCCATAAATTCGGATCCACTGTGGTATCAGTTTAGTATCTTTGCTGGTCCAACCTTATATTGACTGGACTAAAATTGGTACCGACCATTTCTTCTCGCCGAGTAATGTACGCCACCGGCTCACAAACACGGGGGGGGGGGTGATAATCAGTACACAGAATCAAACGCTGTAATGGTCGGGCGTGCGTATTATGTTTGCCTGATTCACTGTTTACCTCTGTGACATCATACTTGCTGGATGACGCTATTATAGGCTATCGGGTTTTTCTAACTATCGTAACTATTTATGTTTTGGTTCCATACAGGGGATTGATGAGCGGCGCTGCAATGGAACAATCATCGAATCAGCCCCCCGTCGAGGGTACATCCTGGACCGTTCGGAAGGCCAGTGATGATGTACTGTGCACCGACATCTATGGTACACTGATTTCTAAATAATGTGAAACAAGTCGAGATGGCAGTGTGTCGGGAAGATGTAGCCTTCATGGCGCTTCCCTTGCCTGGAAGAATATTCGAAATCAGTTGTTCGTTATGCAAGAGGAGGTTTGACTCCCCCCTCATGTGCACAGGAAGCTGTTGATCTATACATGGCGCTTCGCGGGGGCCATATTAAATATGCTATAACTAGATCAGGGAATGTCATGAGTAGTTACCTAAATATGTGCCCTAGTCATTGTTTGGTGATGATTCCGAACCTCATTGTAATCGAAAGCACACCGATACAATATGGAATAATAAGTGAGACAGGATGGTCAGGAGTACTACCAAGAAAGGCTACTGAAGCTTGTAAAAGAGATAGACCCCTATACGCAAATGATATGGGAACCCAGGGCATGTGGAGAACAAACAGAGAGGAAAACAACCAACCCTACCCACCCCCACCCACCCCACTATTTTTCCAAGTAGCAAGATTATATTTGCTGCAGTGTACAAGTGTTCTTCCATTTCACGCTAGATAATGTTTAGTTCCGATTGTTTTAATTATGTTTATCAGTATTCCAAATGAAGTCCAGTATAAGTAATGGCATGCTGAGATGTCAGTAGTCTATAATAAGCAGTAATGCAATTTTCAATAGAAAGCTATGAGTGTGTTTGTTAACATCTTTGTCAATAAGCTATCGATGCTTAAACACGTATAGTACGTATGAGGAATAACAATATCGTCAAGCTAAGGAATACGGTATTTTCTGAAGAGAGGGTTTAACTGTGACAAAGTGTGCTCGCCAGGAGAGCGATCGAACAATTCCTTTCTGAATCGAATGAAATATTTTTTATGTAGGTGGTAGTCTTAATCACTCCCACATCCCCCCCCCCCACGTTAAGACGAAGCTAACACTATCAATTCGTTGCAACAAACCAACCAGTTGTGCCTTGCAGCTATCGTATATTATCAGTGGGTGATTGGAAATGCAATAGCTCAGTCTGGAGGAATGTTCCATTTTGACGTCACTATTTCACAATCTAAAGAAGCCGATATCTATTGACACCACGTTTCATTAGTAGTTGTTTACATCCCATGGGTTGCTAATTCGATTTTACGAGGACCCTTATTAAACTAACATACTGAAGTTTTTATTTTCCTCCACAATATGTATGTAAATCTGGAATGAAAAGTAGTAATATTGACAGATGGGCACGGACATTCATTCCTGTCGGAGAAGTCTTCAATTTGGTATTGCTATTTTGAATACTCATTCGACAAGAATAGGAAACAGAATAAGATGATATGGGAAATCGACCTAGATGAGTTGTGAGAAACGCTCGAGCATGTGAAGTCCAAGCTGTTTGTGTACGGTAGGAAAATCATTTTCGCGGCTAATTACTAATAAACAGTTTCTCGTTGTTGATTAGGTTTTTGGAGCAAGTAGGCCTACAAAGATTGATAATTTTCAACTAACTTATTTAGCCTTTTCTAACGTTATAGGCGGTAGTTACTTGATGCATGATTGATTTCTCGCATACAGCGAATGCATATGCATTAGACGCCTTCACGAACAGTCCTAAAAGACGTCCGTGGCGAGGAAAATATCTGGGACCGTCTGTTCAGGGCGGTATAGGGACGAGATTAGTGAGAAGAGCAAAGTCACAGACACGGCGTATGAACAAGAATATGTAGGTGGCAGCTCTCAGGCCCACAAACAGGGACACATGAGCTAAAAAAGGAAGGACAAGGCGATTTATATATGGCTATCAATACCACAGTCGCCTCACCTTCTCCATCTGTAAACACTCCAGTAGTTCTAGAGATTTCTCACCAGGGACTAGTGATATGATGATGACAAATTTTCAAGTTTGATCAATAATAATACCTAGAATGTAGCATGATCGGAGAATGGAAGAAAGTAATTATGATTACAATACAATAATTCCTATCTGAACTAATGTACCAATATTTTATTCGCATGGGATGAAATAAAATGAAAAAAAAAACTTGGATTTATCTGCATTCCAATAACAATCTATTTGTTCTAACCAGCTAGCAACAAGATATACCTCTATATAACACCATCGACTGAGAGAATGCAAAATAGTTGTTTCCAGGAGAGCTTGTACCATATGCGTTAAGGGTGAATTTTAAATTGGAACTAACAAGAGGCCCAAATCTTGATGTAAACTAGAACACAAAAGAGGACAAGAACGGGATCCCTGGGGACATTGTTTTGATAGAACCAATAGGCAGGCGCGTATGAAGGATTTGTAACCGGGCGGGGGGGTCACTATTTAAGCGTAGCGTCACCATTCGTTGGCGCGGAGTGCACAAGAAATCTTGAGGTTTTAACACCTCTCCAGATCCCGGAAAAGCCCCTCGGGAGCATGAGGAGGACCGTTTTGATATACTCACACCAATAGATAAAAACAAAGTGCCATCTTGATTGTGCAAGCCCTTCATATTGGAAGGGAAAATGGTCTTCCCGCGCGTTTTATGATCAATTTTGTGATCAAAAATTTTGTAATCGGTGGAAATTTGACATTATGCCAGACCTCGGTCCTATCGGTGTTCTCGACTTAAACTTTTCAGCCAGAATGTTCACAATTGCGGGCCATAATCTCACCAGTGCGCGCGAAGCGCCGCCAAATTTCTCGAGATTTCAGGAGACATTCGAGAAAAATTCAAATCCCGGCGAATTTAGAACATCTAGCCAACATTAGCTCTGCTGTCCCAATCATGATATGAACGTTAGGCCACAGAGGCAGGCAACTTCCCGCGTAGTAGGTTTCCTGGACAAAGCACGCGCTGAAAATTCAAGCAGTCTGATAGCCTAGCCCTAGGATACTGCAGTTCAAAAATTGACAGTGCGGTGGAGAGAGAAGGAAACGGACATGAGGCTAAAGGGTTTAGTCATCCGAAAGAGGTTGATTATAGTTGTCAAGTTCAATGGGAATGTCGCTGTATATATTTTAACCTTACAGATATGTATGAGCAAGGGGCCAATTAGGCAGAAATTTCCCATATAGAGCTTGCAGAAGTGTCAAGAGAGGGGAGAGCAACGGGAAGAATTTCCACACTAGTACCTCGCGCGAAGCACGAACGTAGTTACTACTTATTTTAGTGCCTTGAGGCAAATTTGGCACAATTAGGCTATTGCCTTTCTTTTCATGAAAAACAACAAATTAGCTATAGGTCTTATCAAAACTGGTTCGTCGAATACTGAATACAGAATTTGTTTTTCTCTCGAATATCACAAATCTCATTGGGGGAGGGGCACATGGTTTTCGAGAGGGGCTCGTGCCCCTCCCCCCTCCCCTTGGCGACGCTACTGGGCTATAGGAGAGTACTCATATGGTCGTTGATGATTACAATCTGAGCGGAGCGACAGCATCGGTTGGTGAGTCGGTTACACCGAAATTTCGGGATATGAGGCCACCCAAATGTTAGAAAAGACACTTCCCCATCTTTCCTGATCTTTTTCACAGCCTTAGTTTTTTGGGGCGCTTAGACATTGGAAAGGGTTGAGCTTGTCAGACAGACTATCCGAATATAATCACGCAAATCTCAAAATGTGCCTACGTTCCATTGAAGTGACGAAGACACCACCATTTTTTGTGGCACTCAGTAGTTTTGGTTAAAAACATTCAATTTTGCTTCACGGCGCTCTTACTTCTCCCATCCTTCGCCCGAGGGCGCTACTCGATCTAACTTGACTATATGCACCTGCCTAGGATGCCTGTACAATGGCGTTGCCATAGCAGATTAGGTCAATTCTTTCGACAAAGGATGCCAACATAAACTTAGTCGAAATTGAGGTTAATTTAACTCATGCTTTATAGCGGGTCTGTGGCGGATCCACCGAACTCATTGTTAACCTCAAGGACGTTTTCCCCTGTTGGCCTGTAGTGGGTGGGGGGGAGGGGGATTCCGGCCCGATCCGATATTTTATTCATCCGGGATACCGGAGGCTGATGGTGTAACACTGATTAGACCAGCGATTCTTCGACACGCTTCCTATAACTAACCTACGTTACTTTTCAGTTTTTTGTTCCTCTCGAATTCTTTTACCACTTTTACAGCTTTAGAGATCTCATAACACGAGGAGATAGGCAGAGGGGTAGGTGGGATACGTGGGGGGATGCAGGGGCGGCGCTTGTATTTCCTAGACGCGGGTTCCATGGTCTCCCTGGCGATTCACCTCTCACACAAAAACCAATAATTTTGATACTTTCATTTTCGCTCCCGATACTGGGGTCTCTAGAGAATAGCGATTCGGAATGGAAGGTTTGATGACTCTCGAAGATCCACAAATTCAGTGTGCTTTTTTCAAGGTGTTTAGTTTTTGGTTTGTAACTGCCTTTTTGACAATTTATTACAGGTGCAGGTTCCGTGGAAATAAGGAATTCTTCTAACTTAATGATAATAACACGAGATACAAGAATTTTTTTCGGTCGACAGACCCCCTAGATTGCGGGAGGAAAACGGCACTACTGTGCCTTATGGGACAGAAGCAGCATTCCTGAAATTGATTCAGAGAAAATTTTTAGGGAAAGGTTCTCTCAAGAACTTGTTCGCCTTAGGGATCCATTTTATAAAAGTTTTGCCGTTGGGTGCTTTTGTGTGGACATCATACAATGTGAGGTTACGTCATGAAAGGAGCAATGTGATTGGGCAAGGGTAAGAACCACTACGTTTGCGCCAAGCGCGAGATTTTGCGAGATCCAATTCGACCGGAACGGCTCTCTCTGACCTATTACTTAGATAGGACCCTGAGGATTTTATTCAAAGATTATACGGCCCCAGACATGGGCGTAGCAATGGGGTTTGGGTTGAGGTGTGGGAGTTTTGATTTGCCGAAAGATCTATAAATGACGACTGATACGGAGGAGGGGGGTGGGGTTTGAGGGGAGGGGTGTCCTCCTCCCATTTAGAGAATGTTAGGGTTTTGAAACGTCCTTAGATGCAATCTGGTGCATATTTTAAGTAAAGGTTGGACGTTTAGTTTGAGTAGAATGTCCTTCTCAGTATTATTTTGATATCAGTGAGCAGAAGAATTGATTGGATAACGTAGAAAAATAGCACACCAGTACCTTCCTTATATTGGAAAGTAGTAGATTATACAAATCGGATTTTGGACTTGGGAACTAATATTATGTATGCTGAACATTGGTACATTTCATTAGGCTTACCTCGCATAAGTGACCCCAACCCACCGCAATCAGTGGCGTAGGCAGGATTCAGATTCAGGATTGAGATTCGAGCATCCTCACATGCAATCTGGGCACATGGGGAACTTCTGAGGTGTGATTTCTACTTATAAATTCATACCTTTCAGGTTAATAGTTCTTGATAAAGACTCGCTTACAACTATGGAGCGTCATTGTCCAACCCTGTTTTTTCTCTTTTTTGAAGTGACTCATTGTTGTCACAATGTTTTGCCCATTTCCATGTGTCATGGGCTTAGAACATCACCGGAGGTTGAGTCAATTCAGCCGGAAACATGTACAAATTGGATATAGTGATTGACTGGCATTACCCTGGGCCGCGCGGTCTATATGGAAACCCTCAATTCCATTACTTTCCCTGAGTTGCTGGCGATTCTGGCACTCATCTAGCTGTTGTTAGCATACTGGTGGCTGTGATGTTATCAGTTATTTGCCGACAGGTTTTCAACTACAGGCGTCGGGTGGATGGATTGGTAGGATGAGGTTTATCAAATGGAGAACTGGCAAACCGGAATAACCGATTTAAAGAAGCCTCCCATTCTCCTTTCCTCTTTCAAGCTTTCCTTTCCTTTTTCTTCCTCATCCGCTCTCTTCACCTTTCCTCCCAGACTACCCTTCTCTCTTTCGTCGACAGACCCAAAATTATACACTTTTGGACATTTTATCGAAAATTCAGGCAATATTTGGACTCAGCCTTTCTTCACTTGAATTTTTATTCATGTCCTTTTGACAACGCAATTTTTGGCGTTCGCTGGTCGCATTTTCGATGCTGCACCGTGTGCCCTCATAGTGATAGTATGTGCACCGTGCACCCAACTTTCAACAAGTGGTCGCCCCCATGAACTAAAAAAAATCTCATATCCCGCCAGGTGGTTAACCAACCCCCGTCGCCCCAACCCCCTTCCCCTCAAGGTAGCGATTTGTATGTTAGTTTGTTTGTTTATTCAACTTACTGGGTACCCAGGAAATCGGCAACGTCCAATGAAGGAGCAACACACCAAGCTGGTAAAGCCAACTTATGCAAACGATAGAAAGATATTGAAGATAATTAAGAACAACCCAGAGTGAATTTCTGGCATTTTTTTGTTTGTTAAGGAACATCATGTCTGCACAAGGCACATCTTGTCTGAACACTACCGGTCGGCCTACACAAAATACTCGTTCGCGTAGCGCGCAAAAAAAAAAAAAAAAAAAATGGAGCAGCAGAATTCACTCAACTTGATCATTTAGGTCACTATGTATTTGTTCAAACACGGTTGTTGCTGGATATGTCGGATACAGTGTCAGCGAAATAGCAGTCGGGCTCAAATATTGGGGGGAGGGGGACACAATGCATTGCGTCCCTCTCAACCAAAATATTGGGCGGGGGGGGGGCGTCCACCCATGATCGCCGCCCTTGCTGGACACCCTCCAATAGTTTAATGTTTCTCTTCAAGTATGGCCTCCATACAACATTAGTCCTGGTGGGCCCTCACAAGAGATTCTAGTAAGTTCAATATTACTTCCCGATTGGAAGTTTGTTGAGCTCCGTTTAACGATAGCCGCCATTTTTTTGTACTTTCTTCGTTGCTGCAGCGCATTGTCTGCTAAATTTCATGACTTGGTTTGGTTGTTTCACCAGAGCGACAGAGCATTGTAAATTGACTGAAGTGGGTATGGGCATCTGAGCATTACGTGATGGTTTAGTTTGGTCGGAGGCACTGGACAAGAGAGTTCACTGGCACGCGTATCATGCTTCCGGGGACGTTGGTAGGAACATATTCTCCTGTCGGGAGGTGCCTCCAAGTTACCTTCTGTGGTTTCCTCTGATCAATAGAGGGAGGGGGAATTGTGTTATGCACATGTTCGTTGAATCATGGTAATCCCTGCTAGAAAAGACAAAGCTCCACGTGTGACATTTCATTTGCCCCGAGTTGCAATCATGTTGGAAAGCCGCGTCAAGCGTTTTGCCTTGTACTCGATAACTTCCTTCAGTAGTTCAAAGATGCTTACTGTGGTGGATGGTTCTTCCTCTTGTTTTCCTCATGCAGACGACTAGTTGTTCACGTAGTGAATCAACCCATCATAACCAGACTGCACTGTGATCCATTCCGTCAGTCGCTCATTTTTTCGTAGCAAATAATCCTTTTAAAACAATCGAACAAAGAGTGTTTGTACACTAATTTTTATTTCATTTTAAAGAATACAAAACAAATAACTAACAGGAGTACACCAACCTCCGACCATCTATCGAACCCCATTATGTATCGCATGTCATTAGGTAGGTCAAGAGAAACCCGCACATTGTTTTCCCCAAATTACCTTCACTTTCGCGAAATCTTCAATTAAATTCCTTCAGCGACCCACAGTGACATTAAAAATCAACGAAAAAACGCAACACTCGTCGTGAGCCTTGTCCGTTTAACATCAGAGTGCACACAAAACTTTTCATCCTTTGTAGGTGGTAATGTAGGCTAATAACAGTTAGTACAACTGGTCATTCAAATATGGGAACCTTCGTTAGTCACCAGAGACAGTTACACAGATGCCACCTCTCTGAAATCTCTCTTTGCGAAAATGTATAGGGACTGTCGTTTGATGACCTTGCACATCATTGGCACCCAAATCTGAACAATAGGAAGTCATCGGTACTATATGCGCAACCAAAATACCCTAATCAAATGAACGCTTCCCGTCGTAATATTAGCTGTCTCTTTAGCTTTTAGTTCTAGTGACCTCGGGATACTTTGATCTAACACGGAAGAGAATAGAATTCATCCTCCTCATAATTAGGTACAACCCACCTGGGTAATTCGAACCCAACACACGTAGCGTTCGTTAGATGTTGTTGACAAGGATTTTGTCACACACAACTACACACACGCGCACACGAACCAATACGAACACCGCATGAGCGCATAGAATCCGTTTACGTTTGGCAAGGAATTAAAGAGGAGTTTTGCGCTATTAAACGTAATAATAACAACCCCACGTTGCAGTGAAATGCTGAAGACCTTTCTCATGTCGTATCTCGGCAAATGTTATTCCACAAACATGCAATGTCTCAGAGATGGTTTTGTAAACAATGTTATGCCAAACAACAAGAAAATATTGAATAAATTTAAGCGAAACCGTTAATTGGAGTCGGACTATCGTCCCGTGCACGGTGCACTCGGGGGAGAAGCGACAGCATCTCCCCAAGTAGCTCAGTAGGTGAAACAGCAGACTCCAGATCCCATGATTGTTAGTTCAAACCCCAGACGGGCGTACAGATCACGTATACCCTTGAGAAAGGTACTCAAGATACCCAGGACGTCCGGGCTTCCAGCCATGGGTTTGGCGTGGAACCTACGGCGCCTTGACCCACCCCCACATTGTCACTGGCCTCTCCGCGGCGCAGGTGATGAGTACAGAAGGGATGCTTGGGGCGAACAGCGAGCGATTCCTATGTGAAGACATTAGTCCAGGCACATAGCCTACCTCTCCACACTGGAAGAGGGCCATTATATTAGTTTTAATATAATTAATAGCTCCAATAACTTTAATATGATAGTTTCAATAATGCACTGAACGAGTCATTGTGATGACGTCATACCAAAGTGACGCATGCTTAGAAAGCGGAGATTTCTCGGACCACCAAAACGGTTGGAAGCGCATTTTGGAGGAGGAGTACAATCTGATGAATCGGTTAATTCATTGATATAACAGAAATTCACTCTTGGATAGGTAGGTTTCGTTAACTTTTACAACTACTCTTCGACCCAGATAATGTAGGGCACATAGAACTCCACATCTGAGATTTAGGGGCTATGAAAAATAAGCTATTGTTACTCAGTAGTATAGTTCACTGCATTTAAAAATGTTGAGCCTTTCACTTTCTCGACCCTCAGTAACTGATCAAATCACACTGTTTACAGTAATCTGTCTCTTGTATAAACCCGATATAATATGAAGACGCACTGATTGGTTTACTGCAGAACATATTCGTCGAAAACCTGCTCTAGACTATAATTGAACTTTTAAAAACGACAACGCATATACATAATATCTTTGAATGAAAATGAACGAATCTAAGATGGTTCATGTTTTGACCCTTTGACGGAACCCACGTAGACGCTCACCAGTTAGTTCGGATGTACCGTACTATCATGAAGATGAAACCTGCCCAATATTTAACCATCTTTACAACTTTACAGAATGACCTAAATTATATAATGGTATTCGCGCTGGTGACACCGTGAGAAATCAAATGCTTTGCTTTTCGAAATCGTTATGTAGAATAAAGTAAAATCTTCGAAATCTCTGGCACCAAAATTGACTCCTGGATGGCTTCGAGCCTTCGACCCCCAAATAGTGAACAACAAATGTACGAGACGCTGGCCAAATGATAGTAACCGGCACTATCCGAAAAGGCACCACATGGAGGAGTATTGCTTTTTGAATTTGAATGGTGGTGCTACTGGCACGGCAAGATGACCTACATACAAACGGACGAACCAGACAGCAGACAGACAGACCGACAGCGGGACTGACAGACAGATAGATAGATAGATAGATAGATAATAGATAGATAGATAGATAGACAGACGGACGGACGGACGGACGGACGGACGGACAGACAGACAGACAGACGACAGACAGACAGACGACAGACAGACAGACAGATAGATAGATAGATAGATAGATAATAGATAGATAGATAGATAGATAGATAGATAGATCGATAGATAGATAGATAATAGATAGATAGATAGATAGACAGACGGACGGACGGACGACGGACGGACGGACAGACAGACAGACAGACAGACAGACAGACAGACAGACAGACAGACAGACAGACAGACAGACAGATAGATAGATAGATAGATCGATAGATAGATAGATAGATAATAGATAGATAGATAGATAGATAGATAGATAGATAGATAGATATATAGATAGATAGATAGATGAAACACTACACTATGTCCATGATCCAACCCCTGATGACAGAATTTCATTGAATTCGTTTTTGCAGTTCGAGGTAGCTTTCATATGTCGTTGGGAGCTCCAAACACTGGGAACACGTGTGGGCCACTGGCCTTCGTGCGAAGCCGCTCAGCGTACTATTGAATTCTAACTTGAGCTCCTGGAAAGCTAGAACGTCTGCCCCTGTCCATAACCGGAGGAATTTCCTGAGGTTCTCCCCCTCGAGTGAACGAATGTACTTCTTCAAGTACGAAAAGGCCCTTGTCTTGGTATCGTCGATGTCGTCTCCGACTCTGATACGGCAGATGATCTTTTGCGAGGTTGGTTTCATTGCTGTATACAAATCGTGCATCTGATCTCTGCTAAGTTCTTCCCTGATGCCTCCCAAAATTCCTCTCATGCTGTCGGCGATATACATGGGTTTCTGAATTATTTCTTTGTGCCCTAACTCGCGGATTAGTTTTGGCAGATTCCCTCTTGTGGGTAAGACACGCGAGCCGTAACCGTCGAGGACATCGACTAGCTCGTCGTATTCATCATCTTCCGGGAACTCCGTCAATGCCCCCTGTAATATGGATTTTTCAGATATTGACACGAAGTCGAGAAACGGGTGGTCATATCACTCTCCTCCACACCTCCGAAAATGGCCTCTTCCATGAAGGGGGGGCTGAGGACTAGTGGGAAGTAGCCAACATCTTTCCATCCTCTTAAAATGATGCGAGCTATAGCCTCCCATGTATCGGACATGAAATCGTGCCGTAACGCAGGGACCTTAAACTGTCCACCAGTACATATCTTGGTAAACTCCTGCCAGAACGCCGTCAGTGCATCTGCAAACACCCCGCTCCCCCCTTACCAATCTCTATCTGTCCGTCGTAGGACCATCCTCACTTCAACCGGTGTTGTTGCCAGCTTCGGGTTCTTGAAGAATTCTACGAAATCCTGGAATAGATGAGTGCGCCTGATAACTAATGTAATGGGCTGATTGTTCATATCTTCAGTCGATGGAACCGGGATGTCTCGAGGTGGCTCACGATCATTGGAGGTGGATGGATTGAACACTACTGTGGGCGTGCCTGATTCCTCGGGCGCGAGAGGGATATTCTGCTGGCTTTCAAGATCTTCCTCACCAACGGAAACTTCGGATCCGATCTCCGTCAGGAAAGTACAGGGTAAAATATCATCGTCATCTGTTTCTCCTTCTCCATCTTCCTCTTCGTCTTCTCCTCCTCCGCCTTTCTTTCGTGTCGCGAGGTTAGAGCGATTACCCTGAACCGGGTGACTCATCCCGTTTCCATTACTGTCGAATGAGCTGGAATAACGACTTTCCTTACGTCCATTATTTCGCAATGGAAGTCTTCCACCCGCCCTCTAGGTGAAAATCCATCTGTAAAAAACAGTTCGATAGCACGTCGTCTCACTTCTTCTGCTGTGGTCAATTTATCCAAAGTGATGTGCCTTATCCCGCCGCCGTTTTGCACTCTCACCTGCTTGTACTCGCCATCTACGTAATCGAGCCACCTATGTCCACCCTCCTGGTCATCTTCCGAGCGTTCCTGTTTCCAACCAACTTCGTCGAGCGGTTCCCGCCATTTGGATCCCCATCGTCTCCATCTTGTTCTAGTCTTCTAAGTTTCATTTTTTCTCTGAGCCTTTCCAATATCTTCTCTTTTCGCTTTGACATCGTTCCCTGCGATTCCTGTCAGAAACATAAATGTAAGATTTTTTTCAAATGCGCACTATTACCTATATGCACAAGTTGATATACATATACCCCATTTGCAAGGCAAGATCCCAATCGCCGTTCAGACAAGACTTGACTTCAAAACTGGGAATCCTTCATCGGGTCCCCAAACTACAAGACACTCTGCCTCTTTGGCGAAACATTGTGAACAGAGAGGTAATTACACGCAACTTTCCTCTTTCTCCTATTCCTCTTTTCCCCCACAGTGCTGACCACTCAATCATCATTTAACAACGTATTTACCAATGCAGTCCATACTCCAAGTGATTAATCTATCCAGCCTTATTACTGTCCTTATGAAGTAAGGCGACCGCCCCAAGTATTTCACTTGGTTGCGCGATTAGTTTTTTCTTCAACAACAATCAATCATTATGCACACAACCTTCTCCGATCATGAGATATCTGCAGCACACACCATTCGGTCAAATGTCCACTAATCTGCAAATATACAAATTAATTTTGGTCTTTCATGACGGAAAGTTTGCCTGCAACGAATTTTTTTCACAATGCACCTCTCCACAAATGTCCGCATGATGACACTTACGGTTCATGAGATATCGTGATACACATACGAACAAACAGAAAGACAGTAACAAAGTGATCGCTAGTAGGCACAGTGAGACAATTCAAGAGAATATATGACGTTTCGAATGACTATTGCAAGGGGGGTCACCACTCGTTAACTGGGGTTTGAAAGACTCTTTGAGTACGATATCACTCGATTTGGCAGTTCAAAAAATGAGTTATGATGGAAACTCATCTGGTTCACTGTGCCCCTACTAATCAGATCATCGCCAAAACGGCAGGGACCATCCATCCACCATAATCGGGGATGTCAGGGATTTCTTAGTGCACTTTCTCTCAAAAGCGCCGAATTTGGTCTATAGACGAGATATGGTCTATAGAATACTATTTCGATTTTTGTCGATATTCGATTCGATATTGCAAAAATAACAAGGAAGCCAATGACTGTGATCTCTGTGAGTTATCGACATTTCATGACTATTAATGAGATGACGGTGCACAAACAACAGGGACATTCTACCCATCATAGATGATCTACCACCCAAGTATGACATCATTGAGACCTTGCATCATCTACTCATCGTGTGCAAAAGGGCAAATTAGAGATATTACGTTAAGATCCCGCCCAATTGATGATAATGAGCTGAGCCGAAGTGTACTCTACATTCGAAAAGTCTTGTCAATCACACTGAAGCAAGTTTCAGCAAAATCGAACATACGGTTGTGGAAATATCAACATTTCTGACACTTTATACTGAGCCGTGGTCACTCGGGACTGTTGATGAGGTAGGTATCACAAACAACAGGGACCTTTTACTCATCATAAATCATCTACCACCCAAGTATGACATCAGTCAGATCTTGCATCTTCTACTTATCGTGTTCACAAGGGCAAATGGGCGAAACAACATTTAGGTCCCGCGGCTCCCGCCCCATGAATATTGATGAGCTATACGGGGGTGTACACTACACATACACCTTACCTCTTGCCAAACAGACCAAGGTAAGTTCGAATAAACAATCGGTCATACGGTTATGGAGATATCAACAGTTTTTACATTTTCTGTCAAGCCCCGCCCACTCATGAATACCGTGAACTCTGCACAAACACACAAAATAGGAAACTTACTCATCATGGGTCATCTACCACGCAAGTATGCGACTAATCGGACTTTGCGTCTCCCACTTACCGTGTATACAAGCCACATTTACTGGCGAAATTATGTTTCGGCCCCGCTCTGTCAGGGAATATTAATGATGCAGCACCAACGTGTTACCTTCCACCTACACCTGACCCTTGTCAATCAATCTAAAGCAAGTCTAGCAAAATCGGACCACGGTTGGTGGAGATATCAACATTTTTACACTGTCATACATGAATTTCCAAACGATTCAATTTGCCAAAAGCATGCCTGTGACTTTAAAGTTCGCCAGGGACATTTGTTCAAGCCCAAAACAAAATAAGACCTTCCACTTGTCATGAATTATCTAACCACCAAGTTTTGAGGATCAAAATCCGATCTTGCACCTTTCCCTATCGTGTTCAACGAAAGCGAAACTCACTACCACATAACCACCACCACACGCGCGCCGCGTATACACATTAACACACTTGTGTGACTACACAGATTCTCTTTCGCCTTAAGGTTAAAATCCCCACATAAACTGTTTCTAAATATTTACACCGGCTTTTTGGGGGGGTTTATTTATCGCTGATCACGAGTCCAATTCTGTGTTTTTACAACGATGTCTGTATTCTTTTAAAAAGGCCCAAAATGATTTTTTTTACTAACAAAATCGAAATGACCGACTCTGGAACTGCCGGCAGCCTTCCGCCGCTCCATTAAATACCCTACGGTTCTTCATATGTTTTTTTTTTACATATTATTTTATTTTTATTATAGTCGCTTTCACAATGATTCATTGTTAACGTAATCCTTTGAAATGGTATTATCGGTTTTTGTAACCACAAAGTGTCAATGGCCGCCCTCTGAATTAGAATTCGTGTGTCAACAGCCTCGACAAATACGTCTACACTCTACAAACTAGTCCATCGCCGATCCCGAGATAGCTTAAAACTCAGACATTCGGGTCCCATTCCGCGAGCGGGTAGAACCGCCAACTTGCATATCCCCATCATTTGATAATCATTGAGGCGACTATTTCAATCTCATTTGCAATTAAATCAGTATCCATGAGCCTAAATGTGATGTGCGGGGGTCTACTTGTTCACAAGATCGCTTAGGCCTAAGGGTCTCTTCAATTTGTGACAGGCCAACTCCCAAAACATCTCGATTCATGCAAATCAGCGATCAAAATATATGCCGTCCCAAAAAATCCAAATGCCAGCCGGGCTGGGGTCCCATTGGGCGAAAACGAAAATTTGGTCCCAAAACGATCACCATGCTTCGACTCACGCAAATCAGCACGATAAAAAATTTTCGCAACAAAAATGGCAACCTAGGACCTACGTGTTGTTGGAGATATCAACATTTTTACAATTTCATACATGAATTTCCAAACGATCAATTTGCCAAAAGCATGATGCGACATTTAAAGTTCCCAGGGACATTTGTTCAGAGCCCCAAAACAAAGAGACCTCTCACTGTCATGAATTATCTACCACCCAGTTGAGATCAATCCGATCTTGCACCTTCCACATATCGTGTACAAGAAAGCGACACCAATACAAGATAACCAACACACACACGCGCGCGGCGTATACACCGTAACACACTTGTGTGAGGTACACAGATTGCCTTTCGCCTTAAGGTTCAAGAATCCAACATTAAAATGATTCAATAAATATTACCCCGCTTTTGGGGGGTTGGGGGGGGGGCTTTTATTTATCGCTGACAACGATTCAATGCTGTTACAACGAGTTCTGGTATTCTTTAAAAACGCAAAAAGGATTTTTTACTAACAAAATCGAAATGACCGACTCTGGAACTTGACGTCAGCCTTAAGCCGCTCCATTAAATAACACTACGGTTCTTCATATGTTTTTTATATTTCTTTTTAGTTTATTATAGTCGCGTTTAACAATGATTCATTGTTAACGTAATCCTTTGAAATGGTATTATCGGTTTTTGTAACCACAAGTGTCAATGGCCGCCCTCTGAATTAGAATTGCGTTACTCCGTTCACACAGCCTCGACAAATACGTCTACACTAGTCCATCGGCCGAGCCCCGAAGAGAGACTTAGAAAACTAGACATTCGGCCATTCCGCCGGCGGGTAGACCGCCAACATGCATATCCCCACATTTGAGAAATCATTGAGCGACTATGTCAATCTCATTTGAAATTAAAGAGTATCCATGAGCCTAAATTGTGATGTGCGGGAGGTTATGTCACAAGATCGCTATAGGCCTAAGGGTCTCCAAGTTTGTGACAGGCCAACTCCCAAAACGATCTCGATGTCATGCAAATCAGCGATCAAAATATTCCGTCCCAAAAATCCAAATGGCCGCGGGCGGGGTCCCATGGGGCGAAAACGAAATTGGTCCCAAAACGATCACCATGTTCCCGAATCACGCAAATCAGCGATAAAAAAGTTTTCGCAACCAAAAAATGGCAAAATCGGACCTACGGTTGTGGAGATATCAACATTTTTACAATTTCATACATGAATTTCCCAAACGATGCAATTGCCAAAAGCATGCCTGTGACATTTAAAGTTCCCAGGGACATTTGTTCAGAGCCCCAAAACAATAGAGACCTCTCACTTGTCATGAATTATCTACCACCCAAGTTTGAGATCAATCCGATCTTGCACCTTCCACATATCGTGTTCACAAGAAAGCGAAACCAATACAAGCATAACCAACACACACACTGCGCGCGCGTTATACACAGTTAACACATTGGTTGTGACTACCACAGATTCCTTTCGCCTAAGGTTTAAAACCAACATTAAAACTGATTCAATAAATATTTACACCGCTTTTGGGGGGTTTTATTTAATCGCTGATCACGATTCCAATGCTGTTACAACGATGTTCTGTTATTCTTTTAAAAACGCCCAAAGGATTTTTTTACTAACAAAATCGAAATGACCGACTCTGGAACTTGACGTCAGCCTTAAGCCGCTCCATTAAATAACCCTACGGTTCTTCATATGTTTTTTTTTTATATTTATTTTTATTTTTATTATAGTCGCTTTTCACAATGATTCATTGTTAACGTAATCCTTTGAAATGGTATTATCGGTTTTTGTAACCACAAAGTGTCAATGGCCGCCCTCTGAATTAGAATTCGGTGTCAAAACAGCCTCGACAAATACGTCTACACTAGTCCATCGGCCGAGCCCCGAAGAGAGAATTAGAAAAATAGACATTCGGCCATTCAGTCGGCGGGGTAGACCGCCAACATGCATATCCCCACATTTGAGAAATCATTGAGCTACTATGTCAATCTCTTTTGAAAATTCAAGAGTAATCCATAGACTAAATGTGAATGTGGGAGGTTATGTTACAAGATCGCTATATAGCTAAGGGTCTCCAGTTTGTGACAGGCCAACTCCCAAAACGACTCGATTCATGGCAAATCAGCGATCAAAATATTCCGTCCCAAAAAAGCCAACTGGCCGCCGGCGGGGGTCCGCATGGGGCGAAAACGAAAAATTGTCCCAAAACGATCAACATGTCCTGAAACGTGCAAATCAGCGATAAAAAGTTTCGCACCAAAAAATGAGCAAAATCGGACCTACGGTTGTGGAGATACAACATTTTTACAATTTCAACAGGAATTTCCCAAACGACTGCAATTTGCCAAAAGCATGCCTGTGACATTTAAAGTTCCAGGGCATTTGTTAAGAGCCCCAAACAATAGGACCTCTCATGTCATGAATTATCTACCACCCAAGTTTGAGCTCAATTCCGATCTTGCACCTTCACATATCGTGTAACAAGAAGCGAAACCAATAAAGCATAACCAAACACAACACACGCGAGCGCGTATAAAACAGTAACACAATTGGTGACTCACACAGATTCCTTTCCTTAGGTTAAATCCAAACATTTACAACTGATTCAATAAATATTTACACCGATTTGGGGGGGTTTTATTTAATCGCTGATCACGATTCCAATGCTGTTACAACGATGTTTCTTCTTTATTCTTTTAAAAAAAAACAAAAACGCCCAAAGGATTTTTTTACTAACAAAATCGAAATGACCGACTCTGGAACGTGACGTCAGCCCTTAACCGCTCCATTAAATAACCCTACGGTTCTTCATATGTTTTTTTTTTATATTTATTTTTATTTTTAGTATAGTCGCTTTTCACAATGATGTCATTTTTAACGTAATCCTTTGGCAATGGTCGTATTAATCGTTTTTTGTAACAAAGTGTCAATGGCCGCCCTCTGAATTAGAATTCGGTGTCCAAACAGCCTCGACAAATACGTCTACACTAGTCCATCGGCCGAGCCCCGAGAGAGACTTAGAAAACAGACATTCGGCCATTCCGCCGGCGGGTCGACCGCCAACATGCATATCCCCACATTTGAGAAATCATTGAAGCGACTATGTCAATCTCATTTGAAATTAAAGAGATCCATGAGCCTAAATGTGATGTGCGGGAGGTTATGTCACAAGATCGAATAGGCCTAAGGGTCTCCAAGTTTGTGACAGGCCAAGTCCAAAAACGTTCTCGATGTAATGCAATCAGGCGATCAAAATATTCCGTCCCAAAAAATCCAAATGGCCGCGGGCGGGGTACCATGGGCGAAAACGAAAATTGTTTTTTTTCGTCCCAAACGACCTCACCATGTTCAGAATCACGGCAAATCAGGATAAAAAGTTCGAACGCAAAAAATGGATGCCGGGTAAGGTACCATGGGGCGAAAAAGAAGTTGGTCTCCAGCGATCGCAGTTTCTGAAACGCGCAAACAGCGATAAAAAGTTTCGTCAAAAATCCAAGATGCCCGCCTTCGTGGTGGTGCGGGCGACGCCACACTTTCGAAAATTTTCATCGATAAACATTTAGTTCAATCCGACAATGGGTCGGGGTGGAGTTATCGCGTGTAACACGGAAAAATTTCCGGGCGGGCGTCTGAAGGCCTGTCCACACTGTGAAATCGTCCGTTGCTGTTCCGTTTCCGCGGTCACGTCAGTCATTTCCGATCTCGTTGCACTTTATCAAGTCAATGGCGCTGTCACACATGGGTTCGTTTCCGTTTCCGTCACGTTCAAAACGTCAGAAAAAGTTGACAGCACTCCTACGCAAACTCCTGATTGCCCAAAGTCCATGTACGTTTAAAAGACAATTGACGTACGGATCAATCCGTAGTTTGGAGTATCGCCATTTTTTAATGCTAATTTCTGAAGAAAAAAATTAAACCAAAAAAAGTCATTCGGCTATACGGGGAGAAAGGGGTACACTAATTACAATCACATTGGCTACTTTACTGCAAGTATCCGATTTGCTTGTTCCAAATCAGTGTCATTGACCCCGTAGTAAAGAGTTTGAAGGTACATGTAAGTGAAACTGAATGCTTCCGAGGGGGTGGGGTAATGTAGGTGGGGGGAAGGGAAGGAAAGAGGTGTAGGAGGGGGTGCGTAAATATTAGGCATATTCAGGTTAGAATAATCAGAATATTCTATATCACATGATCAGGCACAGCGTGTAGATCGCGTGAGGATGGAAGTTGGGGGATACAACCACATATTTGATATTGGGTGGCCTATGTGAGTCATCTCAGCCAATGTGATATATGCATCTCTGGATATTAATGAAATGAGGGGGTATTCAACGAAAGTGGTCCTTTCTCTTCCGATTGATTTCGTGGACTCACGCTCCCCTCCGTTTGCGCCTTTGGACAACGAGGGTTCACTTCTGGAGTCCGCCATTTCGAATAGTGTGAACCTTGTGTAATCAACATACAGCATCAAAACTACATAACCGTACATCACCGATCATCTTGAATGCCAAAATTAGAATTGTCTGACATGCATTTCTTCAGACGAAACTATTCAAATTCATTATGAGTTCAGACCTACTTTGGCCATTGGTGCGAATATATGCTTGAACAAAAAAGATTTAACCATCCTCATTAAAACGAACAAATTTTTATTGCGCGAAGTTTTTATTATTATTATAAAATTTCAATAATTTTTCAATATTTATTATTATTTTATTTCCAGTAGCATTTGACGGATACGGAAAGGACGGATCCTGTTCGGACGGCCGTCGTCTACGGCGCATACGTCAGTCGTGCGGAAATACATTTGACGGACGTGACTGGACGGACGTATCCAGTTGGACAGGCCTGAGACGGTGGCGGCGGCGCAGGCGGAGACAAAACCATACTATATAATGATCCCTTTCCTCCTCCTATATGAAACTTCGAGTTATGATGCATTTCCCTGATTTGGGACATTCTTTTTCCATTCCCTCCTTCATCTCCAGCCCACTCGACCCTCAACGCAAAAACGTCGGATAAGAGAGGTCCGTCCGAGAAACAGTATGAATTGGTGTGGTAGCAGGCTATAGGGTTTCACATACAGTGAGCTTCCAGTCAGTGCAATGTTTGGGGAAAGTCGCTTATCCGCCTATGAGGATGTCGCATATGGTTGGTTCTATTTATTAGGGTACCAGTGGCATATAACACCCATGAAAGGCAATGCAGTGTTGGTTTGATTCACCTGGTCAATAACATATGTTAGTTAGTCACCATTATGTATTTTAGCTACATTGCAAACTTTGGCATAACCTCACAATTAGCTTCTAAGACTTCTTTTTTGAAGGGAAATACCAAAATATGCCTTTTTCAAACCGGAAATTATGACAGTTTTCCAAGCATTTTGACATGTTACTATTGATTATTTTTCAGATTCAAGCTCTCATTATTTCCAATAGCACTTGTTAACATGCAACACATGGCCATAAAAATATTTGTAATCTAGAGTACCACGTTTAGTATTAGGCGCTCAACAGTAGAGGGGTTAGGGGGAAATTTTGGTGTCCCGTTTATACGTGAAACATTTTTACTTTTCTCACTAGAATTTTCCTAATGGAGGGTGATAGGCCAACAGATATACATTATTTTCATTGCTATCAGTTTATGTGAAGACACTTAACAAGGGGCACAACACAAAATTCCTGCAAAACAAAAATATGGCCATTTTGGGTTTTGCCCTATGCCTTTTACATTTACATTGTGATATTTGCTGTCATGTAGAACGATTTCTTTGGACATATTTTTCTACCATTGAGCTTGGGAGAGACCAATTGACATGGCATCAACACAACAGTGACAAAAATATAATTTACTCTTTCGAATTAAAAATATGCTGTGATAATTACTTTGGTGGTCCATTTACAGTGAAATGGTGTCAACTTTTATTATTCGCCCTCAAAATAGCCAAAAAATGATGATTGGCAATCACTTTAATTTTAGGCCAAGTACCCCAAATACCGGATGATACCATAAATGTATCTACACAGGAAATACCGAAAAATGAATGTTTACGTGTAAAGGGCACACCACGGATGTCCCGGTTTACACGCGAAACAGGTATTTCTCATTTGTGGGTCATTCTGAGGCTGTATGTATAGCAATTCTTGTTCTGAACACACTTGTAAGGACCAGTTTTTAGTAACTTAATAGGAATTGAGAAGAATAATAATTGACAACAACATTTGACATGAAACCAGATTCTTTCATTTCAAGCCAAAAACTGCCTGTCAGTAATAGTAACCTCATTTAGGAAGCTGACATATGCGTTGTCCTGAAAAATGCCTCACTGAGGGATTGCGCAAACTTATACCGACCACTCCAAAACACAAGCAACGCCTAACTGCAGTTGTAAGAGAAGTAATAGTGAATAGTGGATTCTATGGAGAATTAGCATGGAATTCAACTTTCAACGCGAGGCTAATGTTATGGCTATACAAATAATGCTATAGCTACTGTAGAGAAAATAACTAGGCCTAAAAAGTTGTGTGTTTCATTTACGATTGGTGTTGCTGTTGTCTATAGAAATAAGAATTGAGGCCTAATAATACTTACTCTCAGGTCGAATAATATAGTATTTTAGTAACGAACAAAATTCTTGGCCCCAGGTGCAATCAGCAGTAACCCACTTTGCTAGGTAAATGTCTCCTCATTTTTAGGCAAGGTGGAGACACGTCACATATTTTTGGTTCAATTCAAGTCACTTTGACTAAAAATATGGGGCAAGCGAATCATTTCAGACACTGATGTCAATGTACAAACTCAATGGAAGCAAGTCGCTCAATCATGGGCAAGTCACCACTCTTTTTCACGGGTCACAAGTCACAAGTTAGTGGGACCTCTGTCCTCCATTTTGTTTTCAGGTACGGATCAAATGCCATCAATTATATTCTAGGGAGGGGGATGCGTTCGAGGCTGGGCAGCATCCATCCCCCCGATAATGCCTTTGCATACGGCATTCATTATTTTCTCACTAGTGATTTGTGAAGGGGAGTGAATGGTGCTCTAGCGAGAGAGTCCTCAAGCCTCGCCTCTTCAGGCGTATGTCGGGATGGGGATATAATTGAAGTCTGGCGGACAATCAATGAACAAAATAAGAGTTGGCAACACAACCCACAAATGATTGAGATTAATCGTGGTTTCCATATTCGTTCTTTTGACTGCTAACACTGGGCGCTAAGATTTTCCTGACGGTGGCCAAGTTTCCCGTCCGAGTTATCCAGAACCGATCGGAAGATTTCCGAGCCTCACCCCCCACCCCCTATGTGTCGGAAACTGCCTTTTTATGTGTCATTCTTCGAACTTTTTCTATTAAAAACAAAAACAAATGTTGAAGAGCATTGTTCTAAACTCTCATCAGTACATCCCACTCCATTAGGCGCTTCTAAGGTTGAATATGCTGCACAAATTGAGGAAGGTTGGGTATTCTCGATAACTGCACAGACAATGTGTTTTTGCTATCGTGGCACTGGGGATTTGGGTCGTGAAGCACACTGATTAACGCATTTTGCAATCTCTCAATGAAGTTGTTCTCCATGCTGCTAGGCAAAATAGTGGATAGAGACGCTAGCGTAGCGCGACCCATCGGTTGGCGCGAGCGTGCAGAACATAATGAGGTTTCAACACCTCCTGGTCCGCCGCAAATGGCCTCTTGGGGCCCAAAGGGACCGTTATACCTCCACTAATCAGTTAAACAAAGTTCCTTCTCGTATGGAAGTACACTGCAAAGCAAAATGATCTTTGCACTCTTGCTTACTGAATATATTGGAATCTTAAAGTGGTGGTTGGGTTCCCCTTCGCCACATACCTATTCACACAAATACAACCCACGCCATAACGAGTTGACAGCATGGTTTCCTCTGCCCTTTAGCCATACAGTATATGCCGACACTAAATGACTCATTTTATACACTAATACTGATTACAAATTGCCGTATAAGTGAACATTTTTATCAGCTGTGAGAACAGTCCTCATTTATTTTAGTATATTTTATCTTATGGGGACGATGCGGACTGCAAATTATTTACTATCTAAGCGGAGTCGCCACCCATAGGTTGGGGCGTAGCGCACCAGAAAATTTTGGCTTTTTTATATACCTCCGAGATCGCCGGAACTGGCACTTGCCGGCCTAATTGCAAGAATCTTGATGTGCAATTTTTATTAAGAAAAGAATGCTGAAGATTGTCTCTGTCGGAAATATGGTCAGATAACTATAGCAACAAGCATCTATATTTTCATGGAAGAATATTATCAGCAAGTGATTTTCCAAACTTAAATACAAGAGCCTACTTCAAAGTTGTAAATGTGGCAAGATGATTTTGCGGTATCTAAACGGAGCCAATCATTGCTTGGCGCGCATCGAATGTCACTCGGATCACAGGAAAATAGTACTGCACGGTACTTGACTTCCAGTGGCGCGCTAGGATTTTTCAGTGGGGGCGTGGAGGAGGGAGGTACTAGGGCAAAGGTGTCGTCAGACTCTCGTCTTGGGGGGGGGCTACTTTTTCAGAAGGAACAAGAATACTATCCGCTATAAGTGGCGCGGATCAAACACGGGAATTTTTTACCTACAAGCGCCCAGGATGACGGAAATGGCCTTTCCGGGCGTTTCAGGATGCACTGTCAACGGCTCACAATGGCTATTATGAATCCCAAATTCTGTAATCGATGGAAAATATAGATATTTTGTCGGACCTCGGTCCTATGTTGCCCGATTTTAACTTGCTAGCCAGAATGTTCACCAGTGGCTGAACAATACTAGGCCACCAGTCGGCGCGGGATCGCGCAATTTCTCAAGATATCCAGAACATATCTTAGAAAATGAGAATCCGACAGAAATTCAGGAATTTAGTTCTACGTATCAATCATGACTAAGTTATGCCATTAGAGAGCAGGGAAACTTCCCAGTAAAGTTTCCTGGGATGAAACACGCGTTGAAATCCAAGCAGTCTGCTAGCCTATAGGCTACTGCAGTTCCAATTAGCCGTTGGTTCGAGAAGGAAGAAACGTGACCGAGGGCTAAAGGGGTTTTTAGTGATCCCAAAAAGAGGTTGATTGTAGTTAAAGTTCAAGAGAATGCTGTGTGTATATTGTCACCTCACAGAATATATTGAGCTAGAGGTCAATGAGCAGATTTCTTGAGGCACACGGGGGGGGGGGGGGAGGGGGGCATGGTTTTCGAGGGGGCGTCCCCCTACCCCCCTTGGGCGACGCCACTGGGCTAGAGTATTTCATATGGACGTTCATTTAATATCTGAGCGGAGAGACACTTGGTTGGTGGTACACGGAAATTTCGGGATATAAGGCCTCTAGATGTTAAGAAAAGGCACTACCCAATCTTCCCTGATCTTTCACGCTTAGGTTTGTAGGGGCGTTAGACGTTGAAATAGTGAGCTCGTCATATTATCCGACGAGAATTTAGGCAATCTGGAAAAAATTGCCTAATTTCAATGCAGTTTTAGAAGAACCACATTTTTTGGTGGGCACTCGGTTAGAGAAGATATTGTGGGTAAAACATTTCTTCCTGACGTCCACCCCGCTATCTTTTTTGTAGTCTCCGCCCGAGTTGCTCTACGCGGCTCAACTTGATTATGCATTGCTCGGGTGCCGGATGAAAATGGAGGTTGCCCTACTGGTTTTGAAGGCCACCGACTGTGTCTTACTATTGGGCAGGGGGGGGGTGGGGTGGTATTGATGACGGGGCCATCAAGCGAGGTCACAACCGTCGGCTGATGCGATATTTGCCTATATGACTCACAGCCTTCGATCCACTTGTCAGTTTTTGGTTTCTCTCGATTTTTTTTTTACACCCTCCCCAGCTCTCTATTCCCTATTCTCTTTCTTAATCCTCTTTCTCTTTTTCTTTTTTTTTTCTTTCATCCTCCTCCCCTTTTATCTTTCCCCGTTTCCTTTTCCTTCCTTCCATTAACCGGGGGGCGCGCGCCCCCAAGCCCCCCATGGATTTACATGCCTGACAGACTCTTGGGGAAGGCACGTTAACCATCCCCAATCCTGCCAATAGAATAGTAACAATGATCTATCCAGGAGCAGTTTAGAAGACATAAAAAACTCGTATAGCGTAAATACATATGCCACGGATGCTATAGTCGTAGGAAGATAGGAGAGGATGGGTACGCTGCGTCCTTAAGGCTCAAGCGAGAAACTTGGCAAGAATATGAAAGACAATTCTGAGCTTTAATATAGGGAATGTAACATAAGAGGTGGAAATAGGGTCGGGGCAATAGGCTCTCGGCGGGAGGTGTAAATTTTAGCGCACCCTATCGGGGGCTCCGACGAAATGGGGGAAACGGGGAGGGGGAGCAGGCTTTGTGCAGGGGTGGCGGTGCCCCCTGCCCCTCCCCCTCTTGCGATTCTTGCACAAAAGGCTTAAATGAAGAGTTTCCAGGCCTCGATTTTTATTTTTTTCTGGTTGGTTCAGTCGGACAACAGTGTTGCATTTTGGTATGTCCGAAGAGAGATAATGGTGGTCCGGCAAGTTACCAGGATCATGATTGAGCACTCTCTCTGTTTGTGCGCTGTAATGTTGCCACGGCCTTACCACGTGTTCCTGGAGGCTTCAACGCGATGGGACCTCCCCCTACCACAAACCACCTGATCAGATGCCCCAGACTTTCACAGACTTTACAGAACATTAATTCGCTTTCCTTGTCATATCTAGCCAATGGTTTATAGCAGGGTTGACAGCCAGCCTCTGAAATTTCGTTGCGAGTCTGTCATACTTGCCTGGCTTTCCTTCGGCCTTTTTTTCTTCTGGCTCCTAATAATTGAGGAGAATGCAGTCAGTTGCAGTAACAACACATTGTAAAAGAGTAAAAGACAAGTCTTATTTAAGCTTTGGTTTCAAAAAATGTGGGGGGAGGGATTCTCAGAAATTGGGGGATTGTTAAGCAGTTCTTAGATTGCATACCAACGAACATTGAACTTTGCCAGTTTTTAACAATCGGATTGTATTTGCTGAAAGAAGTTACAGCGTCCCTCTTGGTCCAAGTTCGTCTCCTGACCCCCTCTCTCCAATCGATTGCATTGCAACTATTGCTACAACAACAAAACAAATTTACACTGTATTTGGGCAGTGGAACCCATGGATCCATACCCATGCCATACCATGCCTGCTTCCATCCCAGCTACAATTACTGGTCCGCCGAAAGGGAAATTCCTCCTCCAACGGCAACATTTTCGGCCCATAGTGAACGTTTTTCCAGGCAAAATTGTAATTTGTGTGGATAATGAGAAAACACAAAATGTATGATTTTCAATAGGTTTCTACTATTCCGACAAATTAATCCAGCAGTGAGCCTAAGCTCGGAACTTGCTATGATTTGGTACAGGGACCACATATACCTAGGATCATAAAAAGTGATATCTGAAGACACCTTTCAAATAACTTGATTCAATCTTCTGTGAAAAGTGTTAGTACTAACCTCAATCTACATGCCTGTTTCATATTTGATGAAGTTTGAAATGTTTTCAGATTGCTAGATTTGTAACGTTCTATTTTTCAGTGAATTTGGTCCCATTCCACATGGTTAACATAGAGTTTGTACATACCCTATTCTACGAAGTCATGTCAATCGAACGTTATATCGATGTGTGCTGCAAAAATATACCTTTCTCTCTCCATGTCTACATGGTGTACGATGTCCGACACACATTATTATGAGGATGCATACATTGTGCCTTAAGTACAGAGATCGTGACTTGGTTTGAACAATTAAAAAGGTGGTAGCCCCGGACACCATCCTGTCAAAACTGGTTGTCCGTTCAGTATGTTCAGGTCGTCTCGGAGATCGAGACCGTAAAAATGGCGCCCTGTTTCGCAACGTTGCCTATCCAGGAGGGGCTTTATTAACCATTAAGTTGCGCCGTCCTGGAAAAATTGCCATGAGGATTGCGCAATATGTACTACCACTCCAAAATATAGCAACGGCCGGGGTCTATAGTTATTGTAGTGAAGAACTCCTAATGAGAGAGAATTAGCATTTCGTTCTGCTTCAATATAAACACAGGCTATTATTCGGCGCGTTACAATGATGCTGTATGCTGTTGAAGAAAATCAAAAGATAAAGCCGCGTTCCCATGCACGGCGGGCGGGCGGGCGGGCGTCTAAAATAGTTCTCGTTATTTCAATGGAAGCCGGTTCCGTGCACGCGGGCGGCTGTTGCGGTGTGCTTTTCCGAATCGGACATGTAGAGGCGATTTTTTGTCCGCCCGCCCGCGTATCCCGCGGGGTATTTCGTAATCAATTCTCCGGGATTTTCCTGCAATCGTACCGGCTTGTAGCCCGTTAATGGAGATTAGAGGATAGTTTTAGGTTCAAATAATGTTCCAAAACAACGTTTCCCACGTTTCAACACTATGAATGAGATTTTAAAACGATTGTGTCCATATTCACGTCAACACCTATTTGAACACAGATTCACCTGTTTAAACCGATTATATGTCAAGTATATGCTAATTAAATCTTCCAAACCCTGTCAATTTTGAAGTTTTAATCGTGGCCGTAATCGTGACATTCATAACAATGGTTTTCAGAAAATAAAAACCGTTGTTTTAGGTTTAAACACTAGTATTCGTCCGGTGTTTGCTAAATAATAATATTAATCTTAAATAATCTAATAAATAAAATACTCAAATATAATAATAACAACATACACTAAACAATATAAAAAATAGTAGGCTAACATCGGTTCTTATTGTGTTTAGTTTAAACACTATATGCGTCCTGTGGTTGATAAATAATAATATATATTAATAATAATAATAATCCTAATATAATAATAATAACCATAATACAAACAATAATAATAATAATAGTAGGCTACATCGTTTTTCTATATAGCGCATACACAGCTAAAAGTGAGAAGAGGTGCGTGACCCGAGCAAACGCCCGCCCGCCCGCTGCCTGTGAAACGAGTCTTCCGAAACGCCCGCCTGCCGCCCGCCCGCGTACATTGAAACGCGGCTTAAGGTGTGGTATGTTCATTTCATATCTTTCGCACAGCTTCCTGACTTCATGGAACCACTCATGTATGGTTATTTTCGTTCGCATTCGGATGATGTAACAGTCCTGTTGTGCGTTTCCAAAAGCCACATCGAGATGTCCAAAAATTCGAATTTGCTGCCCATGCTAGAGTGATACGGGTACCAGTACCACATCACTCCTTTTCTAAAAATCCTACACTGGTTGCCAGTTTGAACTCAGAATCCAGTATAAAATACCTTACCCCTGTGTATAGTCAATTCATGTAGTGCCCCTATCTATTATCTATCTAATAACCTCTTGAAATCACCACTTGGGATTTGATGAGACTTATTTCGAAAAATTTCGCTACGTTGCGCGGCACTAATGATTCCGCCTTCGATTTGATAGTATAAAGCCGCCTGATCATGCAGTGGCTAAGATGATATTCCTTTTAATTTGATACCGTCATCTGAAGAAGATTTTCGCTAAGCTTCGGGCAACGAATGATGCACGCCTCGCCTTTCATAGGATATAATCGTATCAACATACTGTTTTGGCTCAAGTGAAATTCCTTTTTCCCCTTTTGAATTCGATTTTAGGAATTAAGATTTTTAATGAAAATTAACCAACTGAAGCCCTCTTTGCAGACTGAGAACAATTAGATCGAGACATGAAGTCAGTGGCACACATATTTTTCTGGCCAACTGAAAGCCATCATTGGAAACCTCTGAATCCTCCTGTGATGCATTAATGCATATACTAAAGGGTGTAAAAGAAGAGAATTGCAAGCCAGTACCATGAATACTCAATCTTTTGAGATTAAAGAAGTGATTTTTACCCAACCCTTCAACTGAATATTTTTCGAGAATATTTCCGAATAAAAAGTTTTGATGTCTTGAAAATTTAGGGTGGTGTTTTTTTCTTCCCTAACTACCATAGGCACGGAAAGTGGACGTTTCTTTCCTGCTAGGATCTGACGAAAATTGTATTATGTTGCGCGCCAATCTGTGGTGGCTTCGGCTTAAATGTTCACCTGCTGAGTGCTGATGGTCCCCCTTAAAAAAAGTTTTTTGCAAGACCCCCCTGACTTCCATAATTGGGATTTTCAGAGAGAGAGGGAGAGGGGGGGGGGGGTGTTTCGAAATTGACTATGTCTTTATATATATTAATTATATAGGGAGCCTAGTGTGTTTGAGGTCAATGACCTCAACTGACCCTAAAAAAGTCCTTGACCAGTCAACACAAGTTTGCTAGGAAATACTCAGGCTACCATTGCAATGTAGGGCAGAGATGACATGCTTTATTGTTGTTATCTAATTTTATTACTATATTGGCACAATCCGACTACTTGCTGTTTCCCCGACCACAATGCTCGATTGCACTAGGCGCTTTGAATGATGGTGTCCAACTGCGAGGTGATTGATTTTTCGTCGTTTTTAGCTGCGCATCATACGCACCTGATTGCTCTGCAATTTTCTGTTCACGAGTGCCGACTGCCCGATGGCAGGTCACATGATCGCCAATAATGCGTTTTCATTGGTTAAAGCTTCTGCCGGATTGACCACAGTGTACGTATAGTATTCGAGCATATTAGATAAAGGGAGCGTGGTTTTTCGAGGCAACTCCATTGGATAAGTTATGCGCTACCACTGATAACCATCGAGGTGACATTTTTCACACAACAAGGTCCGTGGTTACTGAAGCAACACTTGACTATAAAAATACACCTTCTTCAACCCATATGCCGCGCGCGATATATTTTGCGTACAAGGTCGACTATTGAAATAGGCAAGTTCCACTCACTAAAATCACACCTCATGTGTAGACAACACAATTGAATTTGTTCTTGCGACTAAAAGAACCTACCATATGCTCAAACTAAGTGTGCTTGGGCGTAGTAGGGTGGAATGGAGAAGTAGAAAAAGCAGGCCTTTGTGGCTAGTACTAGTACAGTATTAGTAGGATTTTTCTTGAGGCCCACGTTCGTGTTTTCATTAATTAATGGACAACCGCTTATCGTGTTTTTTGAGGCTCGATCTTGAATATTATCTCACCTGACTCAGATACAGTAGTAATAGGGGCTGAGAGCGCGGGGTTATTTTTGCTGAATATCGGTGCAGAGTGTCGATTCCGTCACGGTCACTCAGGGTAACGTACACATGTGAGTATGCTTCACAGCACTCCATGTACCAGTGCAAAATAATACAGATACAATTCCAGGTGTTGAAGTGCGGATTTGAGGACCCTAGCCATTGATGTTCATTTCGCGGGTCGAGTGACGATTTGAAAAGCACTCCACCGACCTTACTTCTCGATTTTATCACTTGTGGCTATCTATTAATGTGAATTGGAACTGTAGCTCGATTTCTGAACCCACATCGGGTATTGGCAGATGTATGAAAATGCGGTAGCCGCATCAGGCAGCCGAGACACGTAATAAAAATGCGCATCCAGATCGATTTGTCACTGCGGTGCGTACTAACATCAGTGTTGCGTACGCATGGACACCAAGTTTTGGGAGTGGCACCAAAATTGTATCACACCACTTATTAAAGTGTCTGTAGATTGTCAGATTCGTTTGTGGTTTTTTTTTTTTTTTTTTTTTTTTGGGGGGGGGGGGGCTGGCACGAATACTATCTAGCGGAGCGCCTACCATTGGTTGGCACTAGTCGTCCAAATTTCTAGTTTTAGACCCTTCAGCTTACGGAAAAGACACTTCCGGGTGTTTTGAGCTGTATTTGTTTAACGGCATGAAATTATTCTCGCGATGTCTGCAATTTGTATTTAAGATAAAAAAATCATCTATAAATGTTTTGATACATATCCGATGATAGAGATGATACAAAATATTTCTACTATGCATTCTCTTTCATTCATTCTATCTGCCCAGTTTCAATACTGGCCCTTCGATCGTAAGTTAAATTAGTCCATCTTCCTCCATAACTAAAAGGCCTACGTGTCCCAAACAGTGTCCGTAATTCGGAATCAAGAGTACACCGCACTGATTTGCTAGAACTGTGACATCCTAGCTCGCTTGTGTTAGGTGCAGTATTAAAATGCCAGTTGGATAGCAGCATTGGTCAGCATGGGTCTACATGTAACGGGGACAAATAAAACCACTGTGCGGTTTCGAGATCGGGGTGTAGGAAGGGGTCAGAATTTTTGAACCGAAATAAAAAGAACGGTTATTGCCCACATTTTTGACACCTCACTTACACTTGTTTCCCACCCAAAAAACACAAATGTTACCCTTATCCACCAAAAATTACGGTTTGGAACATTTCCGTCAGAATTAATGTGGTGCTGGGGGATAGGAGAGGTCACACTTTTTTAAACCCCAGAAATGAAAAAACAAAACGTCCAACATTTTACTTTTGGCACCACTCACCCACACTTTTCCCCCACCCCAAATGTTTGCCCGCGCCCCTCATAAATTTTCGTTTTGTCCAGTTTCGTTCGAACTAATAGTGTGCATCGGGGTATATCAGAGGGTACAAAATGTTGAACCCCAAAATGTGATGACAGGTCATTTCCGATGTTTTGACACCTCACCCACACGTGTGCCGAAATGGGACAAAACGCCATTTCTGAGGGCGGTGGTCAACATTTGAGTGAGGCACAAGTGTGGATGAATTCGAACGGAGGAATGCGTTGGATTTCCCGTCGTAGTAAGTTACTGTCCCCCGCCCGCCTGGCCTTGTTCAAGGGTCTGGAAGTTGATGAGTGTCTTCTTATGAAGTACCTTGATTTTCACATTGAACGATTTCACTAACTTTGGTCGATCAGTGGATGCCTTACTGAAGAGCTGAATACATGTTCGTACTCCTATCGTGGACATAATCCTATGGCTTACTATTTGTGGTGTATGGCGGTACCGTCTTATCGTCGGGGTTGAATTAATGGTGCAGGACTGACAAGACTGTATTGACAGTATCATCCGTAAGCTAGTAGAATAATGGTGATCCCCAACCAATAGTCATGAAGTGTACGACTACTTGCTCCAAAATAAACTAGACAATTGGTTGAAACCAGATCACCCCCATCACTGTCTTTGGCACGATATCGATAAAAGCATCATTAGAGGTACTGGCAGACATACTGCCACTGATACTCTCATTGTCCTAAATATATAGTAGAATAAATAATTCATATATTGTACATATGTTCTCCTCGTTCACATCATCAACCAGAAAAAAAAATTATGCAGCTCACACTCATTACTCCAGTATCGGATGTAGTGTTCCCCTGATTTTGGTGAAAAAGATCCCGACGTCAACACCACTTTCCTTGGTTTCAACTTTTGCTACACCAGGTCTGATGAATCGTCGGTTATCCCTATATACCGGTGTAACTTTTCCTAGCTATTTGCGGGAAGTATGCTACCCACAAGCTGGGAAAGCATAAGCTTAACCCAGATCTGGGGAGTTTTCCCGTATACCCGAGGAAACGAGATAACCCATGATTGCGGAGGAATGTCAGCTTTCCCCTGCTACTGGTTATGTGGGGAAACAATTCCACAGAACTTGAGGAAATTTTGAGGCTGGCGGGCGAGCGGCGCTTTCTGCGAGTCCGGCACCTCTTCTCCTTTTAGTGGTATATTATCCTAATAAGAACCGTGTACCTACTATGTATTATTTTATTAATTATTTTATTATTATTATTATTATTATTATTATTAATATTATTATTATATTAGTATATTATTATTATTATTTATCAAACAAGGACGCATACCAGTGTTTAAACCTAAAAACCGGTGTTCATTTCTGAAAACCCTCGTTCTGAATGTCACCGATTACGGCCCACTTCAAACCTTCACATTGACAGTTTTTGGAGATTTAATTAGCAAATACTCGACACATCAATGGTTAAACATGTAAATTTTTGTTCAAATAGGTGTCTGCCGTTCAAAACTAGAGACAATCTGTATAAACCCTCTCCCCGTTTGAACAGTTATGAATGTTTGTTTGGAACATCTTTGACAAAATTGTTCTCTACTCTCCATTCGCGGGCTTCAGCCGGTAAGATGCCGTGGAAATCCCGGAATCGATTACGAATACCAGGCGCGACACTGCGGGCTGGCGGAAAAAAAATCGCTACTTGACCGATTCGAGAAAACGCCCGGCCCGCCCCCCCCGCTTGCATGGAAACGGCTCCATTGAAAATAACGAGGAACGATTTTATACGCCCGCCCTCCCGTCGTTCATGGAACGGTGGCTTAAGCTGCCCTCTTACACATTCGCAGTTTCGCACTGCCAAAATTAGCATCCGAAACTCTGATTGTCCCCCTCGACCGCGAGAACTACACAGCTTTCCAGCACGAACTTTGCATATTTATTTCCTTCCCCCGTACATGACGACAGTAAAATATTAGCACATGAACTGAATTGGTTCTGGTTTTCGTAGTAGAATCAGCTCGAAAATGACTGTTAAGGAATATCCCAAATGGAATATCGCGTCTGTACGTCCGGTGCTGCTAAGCCGAGAGCAGGCTGTAAGCACGCTCATTTGCAACCGTGAACAGGCTGATATTCACGAACGTATCAAAAGCACGTACATTTAGCGTTTGTTTACACAGTGCGATACGATACGGTACGGTACTTTCGTCGGCTGAGTTTTCACCACTACATAGTGGCGTGTAAAAATTTCGTACGATTATTATATCGGACGGTCTGGTGCTCAATAAAACAGCGGAACGGAGTGGGGATTGAGTGAAAAAAGTTTTCCCTTTGTTACCATCTGTGGTGGTCTAACTTGGCATTTTCAGGACTGTAGGGCGTTAAGAGAGTTTTTTTTTTAAACCATTACTACTAAATCCACCAACACTTAGAGCCTCTTCCTCATCGGGAGCATTATATCGCCCGTCCTACAGTTTGCCGATATTTCAACACAAGCTTAAAGGGCACTGCAGGCTCGCATACAACAGAGAAAACATTAAAATGGCAAACTGTATCTATAGGTCCAAACCACCCATTTCCATACGATTTTCCTATGTTGAGTTATTGCCTTCAACTTGGACCATGAGCAAGAGGAAATTTGGGGAGAATCCTCATTGCGCAATAATGCATCACGTCACACGTGGACAACACAGGGAACTATGTTATGTATTTGATGTTTTCCATTTTGTTTGAATAATTCAATCAACATTTAGCAGAAGTTGGCAACCAGCAACAGTACATATAGTGAAATGGCAAAGTGTACAATATCTCATCCGGCCTTCGGCCCGATTAGATAACATAAAATTTTGCAGGGTTGTGCAAGTATGACACCAATTATTATTGCATGATGGGATGCGTTTGTCGATCTTGCGCATACACATGCTTCACAATACACCGACTTCAAATGACTATAACTCTAAACGGAAAGTCCTATGACCTTCTGTTTGGACTGGCGCATTCAGTTTTTATCCAGCTTTCAAATTAGCCTCTGTCTAAATTCTCCTGCAGTTGTCCTTTAAACAGAAGTCGGTTGGTACTTGTCCCCTATTTCCTACAATCCCATGTTTCGCCAAAAACATTGAGACTTAGCATGGCCATACTGCTCCACCTACCTGTCAGCCCTGCTACTGTCCTACCTACAAGATCTCTCTTGTTACTATTTATATTCTATTCCGTCGAACGCCCTACCCTTCCGTCCGCAGCGTGCCACCACACCTCCAGTGGAACTGGGGCGCCCGCAATTGTCCGCCTGAAAGCGGTAACACAACTGTCCCGCAGTGTAATTTCAGCGGATTTCCTGCCGTGGAAACATCAAAATTATAGGTTTCGTGTGGGGGTCGGACGGGGTGAAAGGAGTCCTAGCACCGCCTTTCCTGCCCCTTTTCTCCTCCTGTCCATCTCCTAACCATTTGTTTTCCCTCAGTTATCTGGTGGAGGCCACGCACTCTCCCCTATACCTGTATACCGTCACTGGGTCGCGCTATTCTTGCGTATGACTATAAAAGAAAGGCCTTTCGTAATTCAAGTTGAAATGATGATTTTGTACGCGCTTTGTATCTCTGTATGACAACATTAGGATCGCGCAGTTTAAATCAGCAGTCTAAATTGACTCCCTGAATACATCCCCACCCAAACACACACACTTTTTATGAAAATGACCATTTTCACGCCAAACGTCTCATAATAGCCCCCCCGTTGTCCATGCTCTTTGCCTGTGTTTGTTTGATAATTTATCGTACGATAATAGTTAAAAAAGTTCCAACTTGACGTCCGATAAACAGCCTCCCTCTTGGTCCAAGTTCGTCTCCCCTGACCCCCCTCTCTCCCAATCGATGCATTGCAAACTATTGCTAACACCATTTACCCTGTATTTGGGCAGTGGATACCTGGGGATAATCCCCTGCCATACATTCTTTCTCATCCCATAGCTACATGACTGTCGCCGAAATGGCAATCTTCCAACGCAACATTGTTGCTGTCTGGCATACTCCATATTGACGTTTTTCCCAGGCAAAAATTGTATTTTGTGTGGATAAATGAGAAACAAAAATGCGATATTTTCACGGGGTTTCACTATTCCCACAAAATAGCCAGCAGTACCTTAACTACTGAACTTGCTAGAATTGTACAGGGCCCACATATAGCCTAGATCAGAAAAGTGAGTATCTGAAGACACCTTTCAATAAATGATTCAATCTTCTGTGAAAATTGTTTGTAATTAACTCCTCTACATGCCTGTTTCACACATGATTTGAATGATTTTTTAAATGTTTTCAGATTGCAGCAGATTTTAACGTTATTTTATTACAGTGAAATTTGGTCCCATTCCCATGGTTCACATAGAGTGTGTACATCACTAGTTCTACGACGAATCATGTCATCGACCGTTTATCGATGTTTGGGCTGCAAAAATAGTAACTTTCTCTCATGTCCTACAGTTTTACGAATGGTCCGACACCCAATGATCTGAGATGCATACATGTGCCCGAAGTACAGCGATCGGGACTGGTTGCGAACATTAAGAAGTGGTAGTCCAGCGGACCACCATCATGTCAAAAACGTTGTCCCGTTCAAGATTTTCCGTCGTGCTCGGACGATCGACTACCGTACAATCGAAATCGAGCCCTGGTTTCCGCAACGTTTTCCTAACATGGAGGTGTCTTTATTAACCATTAATGCGCCGTCCTGAGACAAAATGCATGAGGATTGCCGCAATACGTACTACCACTCCAAAAATATAGCAACGGCCGGGGTAGTATAGTTATTGTAGTGAAAGAAATCCTAATGAGAGAGAATTAGCAATGTCGGTCTGCTTCACTAATAAACACGAGGCTATTCCATTGCGCGTTTACAAAATGATGCTGTATGCTTTGAAGAAAATACCAAGATAAGCCCGCGTTTCCAGCACGCGGGCGGGCGGGCGGGGCGTCCTCCAATCGTTCAATCGTTATTTCAACTGGAGCCGTTTTCCTTCCCCTCCGTGCACGCGGGCGGGCGGGGCGGGTGGGCGTTTTCTCGAATCGGTCAAGTAGCGATTTTTCCTTTTTTTCCGCCGCCCGCGTGTCCGCGTGTATTCCGTAAATCAATTCTCCGGGATTTTCCTGCAATCTTACCGCCTTGAAGCCGGATAATGGAGAGTAAGAGGACAATTTTAGGTTCAAATAAGTTTCCACACAACGTTCATACCCGTTTTCAACACGAGGGATGAGATCTTATACAGCTTGTGTCATATTCAAAACGGTCAGACACCCTATTTGAACACTATTTACATGTTTTAACAACCGATGATATGTCAGTATTGGCTAATTTAATCTCCAAAACCTGTCCATTTTGAATTTTTTAAATCGTGGGCCTCCATCGTTGCCATTCAGAACAATGGTTTTCAAAAAAACCGGTTGTTTAGGGTTTAAACACACTAGTATGCGTCCCCGGGTGTTTGCTACATAATACTATTAATCTTACTAATAATAATAATAATAATACAAATAATAATAAAACAACAATAATACTAAACACTCATATAAGAATATAGTCTGCTATAGGCTACAAATCGTTCTTCTATGTGTTTAGGTTCAAACACTATATGCGTCCGGTGGTTTGATAAATCATACTTAATAATAATATCATCATAATCTAATAATAATACAATACTAACTAACAATAAAATAATACTCGTAGGCTACATCGGTTCTTATATAGCTGCTCATACACACTAAAAGTGAGAAGAGGTGCGGTACTCGAGAAAACGCCCGCCGCCCCCGCGTGCATGGACGAGTCTGCCGAACCGCCCGCCTTGCCCGCCCGCCCGCGTACTGGAAACGCGGCTTACGGTGGGTATGTTCATTTCATATCTTTCGACTGTTCCCATAATTCCTGGAACAACCTCATTTATGGTTATTTCTGTCTTTCTCATTCTGATGAATGTAACAGTCGTTTTGCGTTTTCCAAAAGCCACATTCAGAATGTCCAAAAATCGAAATTTTGCTGCCGGAATGCTAAGTGATACGGGGTACCATTACCACATCACTCCTGTTCTAAAAATCGCTCACATCTGGTTGCCATTGAACTCAGAGGATCCGTATAAAATACTTACCCCTGTGTTAATCCATTCATGTTGTGCCCCTATCTATTATCTATCTAAGAACCACTGCAGAATCACCACTTGGGCATTTGAGAAGACTTAATTTCGAAAATTTCGCCTACGTTTGCCCGGCAACTATGATGCCGCTTCGATTGGATAAGTATAAAGCCGCCTGATCATGCAGTGGCTAAGATGATATTCATTTAATTTGGAGCACCGTGCATCTGAAGAAGATTCGCTAAAGCTTCTCGGCAACCAAGAATGCCGCTCTGCTTTTCAGAGGATATACTCTGATCAACCTACTATTGGGCTAAGTGAAATTCCTTTTCCTTTTGAATCGAGTTTATAGGATTATATTTTGAATGAAAATGCCCACTGAAGCTCCTCATTTGGCACTGAACAATTTAGATCGAGACCATGAAGTTCTGGCACACTTTTTTCTGCCCAACTGAAAGCCATCACTGGGACCTCTGAATTCCTCTGTGATGCATTGCATATACTAAAGAGGTGTAAAAGAATTGTAGCCAGTAGCCTATGAACTAATATTGAGATGTAAAATAAGTGATGTGTAACCAGAACCTTCAATTGAATATTTCGATAATATTTCCCGAATAAAAAAGTTTATGTCTTGTGAAATTTTTAGGGTGGGTTTTTCTCTCCATAACGACCATAATGCAACGGAAATAGGGGGATATTTCCTTTCTTCTTCCTTTCCTGGCTAGTATCTGAGGAATGGGGATGTATGTTGCGCGCCAATCTGTGGTGCGTTCAGCTTAATGTTCACCCTGCTGATTGCTGATTTCCCCCTTAAAAAAGTTTTTGCACTGCCCCCCTGACTTCAATAATTGGGATTTTCAGAGAGAGAGTGAGAGGGGGGGGGGGTTGCGAAATTGAGCTTGGACTTATATTATTAATTCTATAGGGAGCCATAGTGTGTTGTTTTTGATAGTCAATAGACCCTCAAACTGAACAATTAAAAACGCTCCTTGGACCAAGTCAACACAAGTTTGCTAATGAAATACGCAGGCTAACCGTGCGTGAGGCAGAGTGCATGGCTTTAATTGGTGTTATCCTCGTATTACTGTATTCGGACAATCCCGACAATACATTCTGGTTTTCCCGACCACAATTCTTCGATTCACTAGCGCTTTGAATGAATGGTGGCAACAACTGCGAGGTGAATTGATTTTGTCGTCGTTTTTTTAGGCTGCGTAGGGACGCAACACTGATGGCTGCAATTTTTCCTGTTCACGAGTGCCGACTGCCGATGGCAGGTCACATGATCGAAATCTGGCGTGTTTTCATTGGTTAAATAGCAATTCCTGGGCGGATTGACCCACAGTGTACGTATAGTATCGCGCATATTAGATCAAGGGAGGCGTTCGAGCAACTCCCTTGAAAGTTATGCGCAATCCACTGAAAACACATCGAGTGACATGTTCACACACTAATGTCCGTGGGTTAACTCGAGCAAACTGATTGTACTGATAAAAATAACACATTCCTTCCCATAAGCAAGCGCCGATATATTTGTCGACAAGGTCCTATTGAAATATGGCCAAGTCCACTCACTACCATCACACCCCCTCATGTTTGTTCGACAACACATTGAATATTGTTGTTCTTGCGACTAAAAAGAACCTACCCATATGCTCACACAAGTGTGGTGGGGCGAGTAGGGTGGAATGGAGAAGTAGAAAGAGAGCATTTGTGGGCTAGTATAGTACAGAGTATAGTATTTATCATTGAGGCCCACGTTCTGTATTTCAATTTTTAAGTAATAGACACCGCTTACGTGTTTGAGGCCTGATCATTGAATAATATCTCAACGACTCAGATTACGTATATAGGGGCTGAGCAGCTCGGTTGATTTTGTGCTGAATATCGGTTTGCGAGGTTCGATTCCGCACGTCAGGGTACGTCCATGTTGGTCATGATATCTTCACAGCACTCCATTTACCAGTGCAGATAATCATAGACAATTGGTCCATGTGTGTTGAAGTGCGGATTTATGAGGACACTATCCAATTGAGATGATGTATTTCGGGTCGAGTGACGATTTGAAAAGCCACTCCACCGACATTACTTCTCGATTTTATCATCATTGTGGGCTATCTATTAATGTGAGTGGAACTGTAGCTCGATTTCTGAACCCACAATCGCGGTTTTTGGCGATTGATGAAAATGCGGGTTAGCCCATCATCAGCCGAAAGAATCGTAATAAAATGCGCATCCATACCGATTTGTCCACTGCGTGCGTACCACGTGACCTGAATACTAACATCAGTGGTGCGTACGCATGGAGCACCAATTGGGGATGTGGCACCGATTGTATCACCAATTATTACAAGTGGCGTAGATTTGTCAGATTTCGTTTTGTTGTGGGTTTTTTTTGGGGGGGGGGGGGGGGGGGGGCTGGCACGAATACTATCTAATCGGAGGCGCCACCATTGTTGCACGTCAGCGTCAAATTTCTATTTTAAGGACCTTCAGATGACCGGAAAGAACTTGCCGGTGTTTTGAGCTGGTATTTAATCCTGCATTGAAAATATGTATCGCATGTCTGCAATTTGTATTTAAGATAAAAATACAATCTATAAAATGTGATACATAGCCGATGAGTAAGATGATACAAAATTATTTCTACTATGCATTCTCATTCCATTCATTCTATCTGCCAATTTTAATACTGGCCCCTTCGTATCGTAAGTTAAATTGTCCATCTGTCCATCCATAAATGGCCTACTTGTCCCAACGTGTCCCCGTAATTCGGAATCATAGTACACCGCACTAATTTGCTAGAACTGTGACATCTCTAGCTAGCTTTTGGTTATGTGCAGTATTAAAAATGCCAGTTGGATAGCACATGGTCAGCAGGGTCTACATGTAGGGGAAATAGAAACACTGTGCGGTGTTCGATTCGGGTGTGGAAGGGGTCAGAATTTTGAAACCAAGAAATAAAAAGAACAGGTTTATTCCCAAACATATTTGACACCTCACTTACCACTTGTTTTTTTCCCACCCAAATGTTGACCCTTATCCCACCAAAAATTCGCGATTTGACCATTTTCCGTCTTGAATTAATGTGTGTCTGGGGTATAAGGAGAGGGTCACACTTTGTTTCACCCCAGAAATGAAAAGACTTTAAACAAACTTCCAACATGTTGGCAACTCACCCCCACCTTGTGCCCACCCACATGTTGGCCGCCGCCCCGCAAAATGTCCGTTTTTGTCCATTTCGTTCGAATAGCGTGGGGTGCAATCGGGATAGAAGATTGGTAAAAAATGTTGAACCCATAAATGTGAGGAAGCCGGTTCATTTCCTGATGTTTTGACACCCTCACCCACACTGTGCGAGATGGAACAAAACGCACATTTCTGAGGCGGTGGTCAGACAATTTGAGTGCGCACAAGGTGTGATGAGATGTCAGAACGGAGGAGTGCGTATGTGATTTCCCTTCGTAGTAAGATACTGTCCCACACCCGCCTGTCTTGTTCAAGGGTGTGGAAGTTGAATGAGTGTCTTCTTATGAAGTCACCTTGATTTTCACTTGAACGATTCACTAGCTTGGGTCTCATCAGGGTGGCTGCCTTAATAAAGGAGCTGAATATCATGTTCGTACTCCTATCGTGGACATAATTTTGTAGGGCTACTATTTGTGGGGTATGGCGCTACTGTCCCTTAGCAGTCGGGGTGGAAATTAATGTGCATGGACTGACAAGACGTCTTGACAGTAGCATCCGTAAAGCTCGTAGAATAATTGTGTTCCCACCATATCAATGAAGTGTACGACTACTTGCTCCAAAATAAACGAGACACATTGGTTTGAAAACCAAGATCACCCCATCACTTTCTTTGGCACGATCTCGATAACCTCATCATAAGAGTACTGGCACGCCAGACTGCCACTGATACCTCATTTTCCTAAATATATAGTATCATAAATTAATTCAATATATTGTACATATGTTTCTCCTCGTTCACATTCATCAACCTGGAAAAAAAAATATGCAGCTCCACCTCAGTTACTCCATTAGCGCATGTAGTGTTCCCCTGATTTTGGTGAAAAAGATCAGACTTCAACCCACTTCACATTGTTCAACTTTTGCGACCACCAGTAGTGAGGAAATCTTCGGTATCCTATATACCGGCGTAACTTTTCCTAGCTATTTGCGGGAAGTATGCTACCCACAAGCTGGGAAATCATAGAGCTTAACCCAGATCTTGGTGTAGTTCCCGTAGACCCCGAGAAACGAGATAACCCATGATTAGCGAGGAATGTCACTTTCCCTGCTATCTGGTATGTGGTGAAAACAATTCCCAGAACTTGAGAAAATTTGAGGCGGGGCGGGCAGCGGGCGCTTTCCCCCCCTCGCGTCAACGCACCTCTTCTCACTTTTAGTGGGTATATGCGCTATATAAGAACCGATGTAGCCTACTATATTATTAATTATTATTATTTCTTATTAGTTTATTATTTTTATTATTATTAATTATGATTATGGTTATTTTATTTTTATTATTATTATTTAACAAACAACGACGCCATACTAGTGTTTAAACCGAAACAACCGGTGTTCATTTTTCTGAAAACCATTTGTCTGAATGTCAACGATTAACGGCCCACTATCAACTTCAACAATTGAAGGTTTTGGAGATTTAATTAGGCAAATACTCGACACAATCATCGGTTTTCAACATGTAAATATGTGTTTCAAATAGGTGTCTGCCGTTAAAATTGAGACAATCTGTATAAAATAATCTCAACCCCAGTGTTGAAACAGTTAGAATGTTTTTTGGAACATTATTTTGACTAACTTGTTCTCTAACTCTCCATTATCGGCTTCAAGCCGGGTAGATTGCAGGGAAATCCCGGAAATCGATTACGAAATACCCACACGCTGGAGACACGCGGGCTGGCGGAAAAAATCGCTCGAATGCCCGACTTCGAAAAACGCCCGCGCCGCCCGCCCCCCGCCCCGCGTGCAATTGAAACGGCTCCATGAAAATACGATATCGATTTTAGACGCCCGGCCCGCCCGCGTCCCATTTAAACGTGGCTTAAGCTGGTGCCCTCTATAACACATTCGCAGTTTCGCACTGCACAAAATTAAGCATCCGAAACCTCTGGATTGTCTCACGCGAGAACTAACCGCTTCCGCACGGAACTTGCATATTTCCCCCAGGACATGACGACGGTAAAATATTAGAACATGAAATGATTTGGTTCTGTTTTCGAATAGTTAATCAGCTCGAAATGAGCTGTTAAGATACTCCCAAATGGGCGGGAATAGCGCGTCTGTACTCCGGTGCTGCTAAGCCGAGAGCAGGCTGTGAGCACGCTCATATTGCCACCGTGAACAGGCTGATATTCACGAACGTATCAAAAGCACGTACATTTAGCGTTGTTCACACCATTGCGATACTATACGTACGGTACTTATCGTCGGATGGCGTTTTTCACACTACATAGTTCGGTAAAAATGTCGTACGAAATAATTATAATCGTACGTGTCGGTTCTCAATAAAACAGAGAAAGTGGTGGGATTTGAGTTGACAAAAGTTTTCCCTTCCCCTTCCGCCCCTTTTGTTACCTCGGTGGTGGTCTAACTTGGCATTTTTCAGGACTTGTAGGGGGGTTAGAGAGTTTTTTTTTGACCCATTACGAAGAATCAACAACACTTACAGCCTCTTCTAATCGTGGAGCATTGTATCGCCCTCCTACAAGTTTGCCGATATTTCCAACAAAGCATTAAAGGGCAACTGCAAGGCTCGAATCAACAGGAGGACAACTGATAAAATGGAAAACTGTATCATAGGTTCCCAACCCCATTTCCATACGATGTTCCTATGTGGAGTTTTGGCCTTCAAACTTGGACCAATGAGCAGAGAAATTGGGGAGACTCCCCATGCGCAATAAACCGCATGACGTCACCCATGGACCACACAGGGAACTATTGTGTATTTGGATTTTTCATGTTTTGTTGAATAATTCAACATTTAGCAGAAGTTGGCAACCAGCACCAGTAAATATAGGTTGAAATGGCAAAGTGACTAAATCTCTCATCCCGGCCCTTCGGGACCGTAAGATAATACAGAAAAATGTTCGCAGGTTTGTGTCAAGTTAGGACACCATTTATTATTGCATGATGATGGCGTTTTCGTCTTGCGCAATACACATGCTTCACAATACACAGACTTCAAATGACTATAACTCAGTAATGGAAAGTCCTAGAACTTCTGAGTTGGCTGGCGCATTCATTTTTTTCCAGCTAATCAAATTGCCCTGTATAATTATCCCCTGCATTGTTCCTTTAAAGGCAGAGAGGCGGTTTGGGTACTTGTCCCCCTATTTCCCTACAATCCATTCGCCAAAACATTTGGAGAAGTTTATGGCATGGCCATACTGCTCCACCTACCTGTCCGCGCCGCTACTGTCCTACCTCAGCTCTTCTCTTGTTACTAATTTATATGTCCCGTCGACGCCCTCACCCTTTCCGTCCCGCACAGCGGCCAACCACACATCCAGTGGAAGCGGGGCGCACGCAATTGTCCCGTCCTGAAAGCGTAACACAAACTTTCGCAGTGTAATTTTCAGAGGCTTTCCTGGCAGTGGAACCTCAAAATTTAGGTTTCGTGGTGGGGGTCGGAGCGGGTGAAAGGAGTCCTAGCACCGCTCATCCTTGCCCCTTTTCTCCCTCCTGTCCATCTCCTAACTCATTTGTTTTCCTCATGTTCTCTGGTGAGGCCACGCCTCTCCCCTATACCTGGTTAACCGTCAACGGGCTCGCGCTATTATTGCGTATTACTATAAGAGAAAGGCATTTGTATTCAGTTGAAATGATGATTTTTGTACGCGCTTTGTTATGCTCTGTATGACAACATTAGATCGTCGCAGTTAATTCATCATCCGATTACGTCCTCCTGAATACATCCCACCCCCAAACCCACACACTTATTTATCGAAAGACCCATGTTCCACGCCAAACGTCTAATAATAGCCGTTTTGTCCATGCTCTTTGCTGTTGTTTGTTTGATAAATTTATCGTACGATAATAAGTTAAAAAGTTCCAACTTGACGTCCGATAAAATTATCGTATCGTATGCCGCGCATAATCAGGATTGGGTTCGGGTGCGCGGCCTCTCCCTGTCTAAGAGAAGGAGGAAAGAGAAAAGAGGGGTGAAAAGGAAACGGTAGGAGGGATAGAGAGAGAGGTGAGAGAGAGAAAAGAGAGAAGAAAAAACCAAGAGGAGGAGAGGAAAAAGGGGGCAGTGGAAGAAGAAGATAGGGGAGGGGGAGAAATACAAGACAACATAGACCGGAAAGAGACGTCCGCTACATAGGTATATCACATCCGCAAATAAACTATGTCGGAGAATGTTCCCACTATTTCAGCACCAGCCCGCCCATCGCCTCCGCCCCATCTATCAACCGATATATACAGGCTAGCCTATATTGCCGTCTGAAAATGGTACTCGCCCAACTGCTTCATATACAACACCCCCCGCCTCGTCGCTGGTCCATCAGTGTTGCATCATCGAACTCCGGACATCTCAGATGATGAAAATCTGTGGATCCGATGACGATCACCACCCATTACAGGCGGATCCGTGAAATATATGGGGATCATTATGATATCCGGTGGATCGGCCATCTATCTGCTATAATTCGAATTCAATTCGAAGGAACTAATGTTGACAACCTTTGTTTTAAAAGATTGAACCATGATCTGGCTCCATGAAAGCATCCTATCCCGCAAATCAGCTAAAATAGCACAACGTCACAAACCCCCGTTTCTATTCTTCCAACTCAGAACTCCTTTATCGGCGCGTTTCTATTCCCCCCCCCCCCGAAAAATCCTCATCCTAATACTATTCTCACCATCCGACGATGTGCTCCGCTTAGATGGCACGTCCATGAATATCCGCCAATATAGTCATACAGACAGTCAGTGACGAAAAAAAAACGGTTAGGGGAAACCCCATTATAACGCACCGAGGCATGCTAATCAGGTGCGAACTGAGATTGAGAGAACTCAAGTACGTAGCGCAATTCGAGTCGAATAATGGAGAAATGCACGACCAGGGTGACGCAAGCCGTGGAATGTTTACTCAAACTTGTTACTGAGTGGCTCTTCATCACTTCAATGAATTGAGGCAAATTTAAACAACGAAATCTGGGTGAAATTAAATCAATAAAATGACTCATATATATAATTTATTATATTATAATATGAATAATATAATCCCACCATTCCGATGTTCAGTGACTCTACAAAACTATGGTCTAAGACTCCACGGGCCCAGCCTTCGTAATTAGGACAGGAGGACGGGGGAATGCACTTTATTCAACATTCTTACTTTATGTTACAAGTTGCACATCCAAATGTTTTGCAATAGCCGGCAATTGCCATTGCGAGGATTTGTGATGTAGGAAAGTAAAGTTTTCCCTTTACTCTACGCTCCCACCATAGTGGCGCTTCGCTTAGATAGAAAAATTATGCAGTCCACTTAGTCTCCCCCCCCCCACTTTTTGAATCGTATCGACGCCCCAGATCTAGTGAGAAGGAACGTCAGGGGTCAATTCTATAGTAATCTCAACTCTCTACACGAGCCAGGCTTTTTCTTTTCAAACCGAAGTGGAGTATGAACACCCCTCTCATGCCCGTAGAGGTTCATTTCCGGTGATCTGGTAGGTGTCAAAATCCTAACTTTTTTGAAAACGCTCGGCGCCAACTAATAGTGCACTGACTCCTCTCAGGATAGTGTCCGCGCCCCCGTTTTTGACACATGTGACAAGTGTTGAAAAGCCCCTAATGCCTGTACCAATCTCAGGGCCATTGGTAACACCTTGGGACGAATCTTCAGCACACGTATTAACCTGCGTATTGTGACTGAAGTCCGGCGATTGATATGTATCGTGAGGTCAGCCACCAGTAAACCACCTGGGACAAACTGCTTCGTGCCAAAAATGGCATTTTGCCCGATAAGCTCGCCGATACCGATGCGATGTATCACAACCGCATCGGCCGAAGCTAGCGGATATTTTTGGTTCGGCAGGTACGCACTACGCTTTAGATGTTTCGCTATGGTCGCCTGTGTTGTAATAAGCACCACAAAAATATCTAAAGAGCTCCCCATTCATAGCTTGACCTCTGGTCCAAGCAACGTATAATTCTAGATTCTTGCAATATTTCTAAAAATTTACGATTTTACCACTCATATGGTCACGTCCATAATTCAACGCCCCGCTTCCCTCCCCCACATATTGATGACGCGCCTGCCATGCATATAGGCCACAACTTCCTATAGCAGTGGCGTCGCCTTGGGGGCCAGTTCCCCACATAAAAAATCACGTGCCCCCCCCCCCACCCACCCCTCCCCCCCCCCCGCGTGCCCCAGAATGAAGATTTGTGGTTTTCGAGAAATCTCGGTAGTCAGCATCCGACTACCAGTTTGATATAGACCTGGCTAAAAAAATTATTTCATGACAAAAAGGCAAGTAATTGTTGCAAATTTGGCTCGAATGCACCGAAAGTGTCAAAGTTTCACGCTTCGCGCGTTGGTACTGGTGTGGAATTCGACCGTTGCCTCCCGTCTTCTTGCATCTCCACAAGCTAGGGGAAATTGCTGCATCATGCCCCCTAGCTATCATACATACATGTTGAGGTTGAAAATATACAACACATTCTCATGACCTTGAAAACACCACTTTTAACGAACCCTTTAGGCTAGGATTCCTGGATGCGTCGCGTTCCGGTACGCATGTCAAACCGCCAATTTACTGAACTGAGCGGGGCGTGTGTTTTATATGTTCAAATGTATTTTTTTTTGCAAAGATAGATATCGGCTGCACAGAACCAAAAAAGAAGGCAACCCACGCGGGCTTGCCGGACTAATGCACATACCGATGCGTATACGATCGTATCACCCACCGCGAATTATTCTATGGGAGTATCTTCCTTAAAAACACAAAAACAAGCAACGACAGTATGCATGGGCTGCTGCCTTTTTATGTTTTTGTTTCGCATGAACTGAAATCCCCCCACTTTCTCCATCCACTTATAGTTTTTTCTCTTTCTAAAAAAACGTTCGTTTTTCGTAAATATGTGATTTTTAAGAACATTCTGGAAACACATATTTATGGGAACGAACGTTTGTATCGATGAGAAAACACTATAGTGTCCTGCGAGGAGTGGGGGAGTCGTTGAGAAACGCACAAGTTTTCCCCTTTTTTTCGCTTCAGGCGGTGGCATAGCTTGGTCGGCGAATTTTTGAATACCAAGAATTTTAATTTCAAAGCAATTCGAAAGTTAGCCTTGTGTCTTTTCTCAGTACTTATCGTAGGCGTGGAATAGTGTCTACCGACCCCATTTCGAAGCAACAACCGTTACAGCCCTTTCTCCTGATCGTGGTATTCACGCGCAAATAGGCCCTGATTAAACCGTTTTCGGGACATTACTGAACTTCATTCCATGCAATTCAAATTTCTCACGAGTCATTCTGCCCAAAACACAATTAATCATGGGAGCCCATGCGTGGCAGTCACTTAGCTGCTTCGATCCACACACCGCTCCCAATCAAAACCCAGGCCGCCTCAGAGCAAGCGACCAGGCTGAGCCTGTCCAATCCTCCTACTCCCGCGTTAATCCGCGCAGCTGCGCCAAACCATGATGAGCTACTCGGCCGCCCATGATGACGTCTCTCACCCCCAAGGGGTCTCGTGGAGACAGAACACGGTGGACAGGGTCGTCCACCGGAGGCGCGCGATATGCCCAAAATCGCAGTTGACGAGCACGAATCAGCATCTTACCTCATCCATCCCCTCTACCCTCCGTTGGACATCCAGTTCCTTGGATTAGCATCGTATCCCAAGATTCCTTGGCCATGTTGGTAGCCACGAAACCTTCAGAGTCCATTGAGTCATTCCGTCATTGATAAGAAAATCGGAGCTTGGGTAATCTGCTCAGAACAATATGTAAAATAAGCCCTACGGCTCCATCTGTGTTCCCTACTCACTTTCCTCACGACATACAAACTACACTTGTGCTGGGCGTTTTCGAACATATAACCCCGTTCTTCATGACCTCAACGGATTCCTGTGCACGATTCGTATCAAACTCACAAGATTTACGCTCCAATTAAATTATTACCGCCCATTCCTGCCTACCTATCTATCCTATCCTAGCTGAATATCATTATCTGGTAACATCCGAATATGCGTTCTCTTCGATCAATTAATGCTAAAACATGGTCCTCGGGTGCGTTCCAGTGTTTATGGAGACAGAGCTAGCTCGGTTGCTGTCCCCATGTGTTGAGTAAGGTTTACCATATGCTATTCGCACGTCACCCAATGTGAAAACTTCCAAATCCAGACTGAAGCGTCTCTATTTAGGCAGTTTGGTAAATGGCCACGTTTGCGACTGTTTTGTAGGTTTATTTGTCCCTGTGTTGGCGCATCGAACTTAGTGTGTTTTTTTTACGCGTTAAGCCGCTTTTCCATGCACGCGGCGGGCGGGCGGCGACGTTTTCTCTTCATCGAAGAATCGTTTTTTTTTTTTTCCCCCTTTCCACGCGTGTCCGCGCGTATTTCATAATCGATTCCCGGGGATTCCCTTGCAATCTTACCGGCTTGTACCCGATCCTGGAGAGAGAGACAATTTTATGTGTCAAATACTGTTCCAAACAACATTCAAAACTGTTTTCAACACTAGGATGAGATTTTAACACAGATTTCTCTTATTTTTTAACGGCCCGCACGCCTTGAACCCCTATTTACTTTTTAACCATTGATATGTCAAGTATTTGTTAATTAAATCTCTAAACCTCAGACTTGTAGTGTGAGTAGCATTGACCTGAGTACGGTAAGTACTAGTACATCACTATGAGTGAACGAGTACAAAAACCTGAGTACGAGTATGAGTCGAGTACACGTTTTCCAAAAGCTGAGTTACTAGTACGAGTACGAGTCCAAAGTTCATGAGTACGAGTACGAGTTACACAACACACGTAGTACGAGTACGAGTACAAACAACACTACGATTACAAGTTCCTTCGGCCATCAGTATGATATAATAATAATCTAATAATGATCTGAGACTAATGGGTTTAGGCTCAATGGCTTCAAACAAAGAACCCTGCACCCATTCTGATTTGTGGATGAGCACCAGCAATAACTCGCCATCTATTTCCAACTAGGCTATTTCCAACTGTGCCAGACGATGGCGAGTCAAGGTTGTAAGCGCAGTTCTGCTCCGGGACTGCGATGTATGTCCCGTCCCCATCTGATTTTGTATCAACTTCAGCGCCATTCCGCTACTTTCTGAAGGCTGGGCAGGTGGTATTTATTGCTGCCATCACTGCAATCAGCCGCGCTGAATTACACACATATGGAAGACATATATTTAGTACGAGTCCACAAAATTATTCGTACCCTATCGGTAATGCTACACAGCTGTGATTTTTGGATTTTTGAACCGAGTACGAGTACGAGTATGAGTACCTCACTATGAGTACGAGTAACAGTACGAAGTACGAAATCCCTGAGTAAGAGTATAAGTGACGAAGTCAACAGTTTTCCAAAGCTGAGTCCGAGTACAGAGCCCATTATTACGAGTACGATACAATATACAAATGTACTCTAGTACGGACTCGAGTTACGAGTACGGACGCTAGTACTCCAATTCTTGCCAAAACCTGTCAATTGTTAAGTTTTAATTGTGGGCCATAATCGTTGACATTTAAAACCAGGTTTTTCAGAATGAACACGGTGTTTTTTAGTCCTAAACACTATTATGCGTCCGGTTTTGGTCCATAATATTAGTATAATAATATAAATAAATACTATAACAACAAAATAATAACATAATAATAATAGTAGGCTACTTCGGTTCTTATATAGCGCATATACACAAATAAAAGTAGAGAGGTGCGTGACTCGAGACACGCCCGCCGCCGCGTGCATGGAACGCGGCTTATAAATTTAAACTATAATAATTATCATTATTTCCAGGCCAGTGTCTTGTTTTTTTTTAAGGGGTGGGCGGTGTCGTTTATTGTTTTTTTTTGGGGGGGGGTGGCTTCTCTTAACCATCGTGTAGTTTTCGTTCCTGCACATTTTTCCGACACCATCTTTCGGAAAAATCTTATTTCTTTCCTTCAACCTGTTTTATAATGCCTTCCTGAGCCCTCGGAGTCGTCTGAATTTCCATACAGCAATTATGTGAGATCGTGACCTATCGATTTTGAATATCTTTTCGGGTTCAATTGTTAGCCTATTTTCCGCGGATTATGGGGACTGAATGGGCGACTTTGGCTAACCATTTTTATTTTTTCAAATTTACTTTTTTCTTAACATTAAATGAAGGTCGACCAAAATCGACCCCTGATCGATGATCACATTAAATTCCTGACCCCACACTGGGGGGGGGGAGCTAGGCGCACCTCGGTAGGAAGGAGGTGTTATAGAATTCGAAGAGGGGGCCCGGAATGGTTCCATATACCTGCTGCTACGTTGAATCGCGTCATGAGAAGTTCGGACCACTGAACGTTTGTTATAATAATAATAATAATAATAATATAATAAATATATAATAATAATAATAATAATAAAATAATAATAAGAATAATAATAATATATCATATAGCCTCGATTTGTGTTTGGCGTTAGGCCATGGTAGTTTCAAAGTCAAGGAGCGCGGGTGCACTAGAGGCTGCAGCAGATATCTAACGAAGTGTGAACATATTAGTTTATTATATGGTGAAAGTCATCTCTTCGTCCATGGCGTAAGTAAGGGGTCACGGAAAGCGACTCTCCAAAGCTTGCCTCACCGACTCATAAATACCAAGGGGGCAAAAAAAAAAAAACCACGTATCACGTTCATCATATTAAGGTATGCGGGTTGAAGATGGAAGAACATGTTTTACAATTAATCAAGGTCCCTGCAGGTTCATAAGAGGTTTAAGGGGAATTGCCTGGAGGCCTTCAATCAGCCTGAAAAAACACGTTTGAAGCACCTCCATTTGATATAGGCCTCAATTGCGATGTTAGAGGACCTCTTGATCGAAGGGAGCCGTGTTTTTTTTCCATTCCATTTTCGGTTCTTAGGATCGACAACACCCATTGTGACCCGATGAGGCAAACTGGGACGCCATCTTGGATTTTCCGCTGTGGCTAAATAAGACCGGCGGAGGGCGATTTTAAAATGAAATAACCCTTGAGTCGGTTGCTCAACCCCAGTCCCTTCCGATTTTTCTCCAAGGCTCAATAACCCTTAAAAGCAATGTTGTCCCAATCTGTATAACCTGTGGAACCTGGCACTGGAACTCCGATCCACTTCAGATTGTGTGGTAATATTTCCTAACGTGTCATGACACTTTAATATTCAATTCAACTCCAACCAACTGAAACCACTGCAACTCAAACTAACGTGCGTCCGATACATATGAGCGACGAAAGCGATCACGAGAACGGGTCAATCCAACACCCTTAAACGAAACATCGTCCAGTACGGTTATCGCCCCATAAACGAATAAGGAGCCACCATGGTATTTCAAACTCTACTAACTAAATTGCCCCAGGTTCTTGGGCCTCGATTTGTTCATATTTTGCTTCCAATCATGGATATGAAAGTTCCTGACCTAATTCGACCACGGCGAGTCAGTGGTTTTCCGCAAACCCCTTCGGATGGTCCTCCTCCGCTAATATAGCATATCTTTTTTTTTGTTACGGTGCGGATTCAACTCTCATAAAAAAACTTCGAAGGAAGTAACAGTAATATATATGATGACATTTTTGTACCTATCAATTTCTAGTGGGGGGGGCTCATGGGTGCACACGCAATCCCTATGGGTAACTTTCCTCCGCGTCGTCGCCCCCTTGGCGGTGCTATCACTATTGGATGTATATCACCAAAACTAGTGTGCGCTGTCGACGGAAAATTGTCCGCGTGAAAATTGTCAGGGTGGGAATTGTCAGGGTAGAAATTGTCTGGGGGTTAATTGCCCGGGTGGAAATTGCCCGGTGAAAATGTCCAGTGGGATTGCCATTGGAATTGTCCGGGGTGGGAATGGTCCGGGTGGAAGTTGTCTGGATGGCAGTTGTCCGATCTATTGTCAGGTTGAATTGTCTGATTGGGAATTGTCCGGAGTGGGAATTGTCCGAGTTGGTAGTCCTCCGGAGGGAGCTTATCCGGTGAGTGTTGTTTTCCGGGTGGTAGTTTGTCCGGTGGGAGTTGTCGCGCACCGTGTAGGATTATGTCATCAAGTGAGTACAAAGCAAATGACCACAACCCCGCCCCCATCATTGTAGCTAATAATATCTGACCCGGCACGGCCAAGGTGGATTACTATACACACGTTGTGGTAATGTAGGGGGGGTGATTAGCCGTGTATCATCGAACGGAGCACCACTACCCATAGCCACGATCGCTTAAAAATTTTTTAGAGAAATAAGGTCCTCAATTGCGTTACGGTACATTCGGTACTTGAAAGCTGAATCATTTCTCAGTTGCCGGCGCTGGGGGAGGGGGGGGGGGGGCGGGAATATCCATAGGTCGTCAGGGTTACCATCTGAGTGAAATTTTTTGGAAGTGGACCTCCTAGATGCCAGGGACTCTTGCGCTCGTCTCTGACCCATTTTACGTATCTGCTGCACATGCTTAGCCATAGTTTTTTGTAGGGCCTGACATTGGAATGTATTGCCCCTCATTATCCAATAACGTCGTCATATGATCTAAATAAATTACCGAACCTCAAAGATTTGGTCTAAAGTTCTTTGATGTTCACTGTACTACCTATGAAGATACACTGTATTTTAACATTTAACATTTCAATAAACAAAATGTGTGCAACCATAAATTTCCTGGGTGAACATTTCGTTTCAAGTTTGCTTTCACCCTGCTCAGTATCTTTCTCCCATTCCTCGTGTCGTTATTAGGTCACTTGCGCTTACTCGAGTTCTCGATTTCACTCATTTTGTTTGTACTGACTTCGGCTGCCTGTAATACTGGGTCGCTCTAACTTTTGTTCCCTCATGGCACCTGCTTGTACTGTCCAACTATATTGAGCAGACTTTACCCAATCTCAGGAAAATCCTCACCCTGTTGAATATGAATTGCTACAAGGTCCGGGTCAAAGTTTACCAAATAGCGCGTATGCGGTGGTACCAGCGAGGGCTAAACTGTGGAATCCTGTGTGATGCCACAGCTATACCAGAACTTGTTTTGGAGCCTAGCACATCCGGCACACGCTTAATGAAGCTTTATACCGTCATATCGTTCACACCGTCTATATTGAATTCAAATGGGAGCAACGTGTCAATGCTACTTTCCGACTATCTACTATAGACAGTGGCGTCACCAGGCTTTTCGTCCTGCGGGGCGCAGGGGCGCATAAAAATTCAGGGGCACAAGTATACTAACTGAGCGGAGCGCCACCATTGGCTGGCGCAGAGTGTACAAGGAGATTTTTGGTTGTGCAAGCCCCCCGCCCCAGATGGCCGGAGATGGCCTTTCCTGGGCGTTTGAGGCAGCATGTACTAAGCTTGCAGCAAACATGGGCATTTTAATGCTCAGCAATTTTGTAATCGGTGAAAATTCGAACAATGTGTCGACCTCGGTCCCCATCGGTTTGCCCCGACTTCGACATCGTTGCCCCGATTTTTCCCAGTTCCCACAGCACATCTGCAAAAATCAGGATCCCAGCAAAGAAATTTAGGACATTTAGCCATCTTTAGCTTCTACTGTCCAACCGTGATATAACCGTCATGCCATAGACACATGACAGCAGGGATTCCGGTAGTAGCACCCTGGAGACACACTCATCAAAAATTGTGCATGTTAGAGAGGAAGAACCGGACAAGAGGTAAGGCTAGGATGTTTGTGTGTGTAATGCGTTTGCGTGTATCCGGTCTTAATGTTTTTCGTTTTCCCGCAAATTTCTCCACTTGGAGTGGCTCAATGAACAAAGCAACATGTTTGTACTTTTGTTGTATTGAAGTAAAATATCTCGATGTCAGCAATAGGTAAAAACTGAAACCTTGTGACCATGATAACTATTGACCGCAAAGTTGTAGAGAGTTGATATTTAGTATGTCGGTTGGCCATCTAAGTGCATGATCTCGTTTGGTTAAGTCAAATATCGCCTCAAGGTTCATAAAGGTGGTTCGAATTCTCGTAAGCACATACTAATGAATAATGATGCCGAGACAGTATAACTAATACTCCTTGGTTGGAGGCTCTGCTACATAGTGATCCGATCCCTGTCATTCAACATGGAATACAGCCAAAAAATTCCAATGTCATATGATTGTGCATTAAAATCTGCCAATCACACTTTGTTTCATGTTCATAGCATGTTCGGACTTATAAAAGTTATGAATTTGCGAAATTAACAAAAATTCACACTGCTTAATTTGGCAATTTTGCAAATTGGCAAACTTTGATTGACGTCCATAAAATCTACCACGTTGAGAGAACATTTAAGAAAGAAGTCTTTTCCCTTATGATTGGTAATAGACATCACAAAAAGGTGCCAGTTTGCCAATCACAATTATATGAATTGGAGGAAGCCAATATCTTCCCAACCGAACATGCCTATGACCTGGAACAAAGTGATATTCAAATGATGCTCATTCTCTCGACATTGTACGCAAGATGAAGTAATAATTTGCTGGATTTCCCTTTGATGAGAGTCAAGTCACAGTTCAGCAGAGTCACAGGGTAGTGAACTGTTTCAAACACTAGGCAATTTTTCGGGGCAACATGCAACTAGAAATTGTTGTTTCAAACAGCACGATGGCGTTCCTCAAGTAGCCATATCAAAAATGCGTATCACGCCCATCATGGCGTATGGAGAATGCTTACCCAACGGAGTGGTCGGTCCTAGTTCGGAAAATATGACACATTTTAATAATCAGAGAAACAAATAGGTAAATCTGTGACGAATTCCTACCAAAACCTGTTTGTACTAATGTGCTAGAGTAACCTCTCTATACCACACACCAATCTATTCACCCATTCTCCGCTGACGCAAATGTTCAATGTCTATGATAGTGTGGGGTGCGGTGGTAGCACTTAATTACGCATAGGGTTGGGCCAACGACCGTTTCCCCCCCTACCTCCTCGTGTTTGCATTGATCAAGGGCAAGCTACGCGAACCCCTATCAACATTTAGTCAGCGGGTATTTCATCGACACCATGTCCGGAGGCATGTCTGCGGCCTATCCTTACCACTCCCACGGAGGAACCTAGGTACGTCCCCTGACTTGTACCCCATACCGATAATGTATAAGATCGTCGACCTTCATCTTCATGGTGGTACTCCACGCGCCCCCCCCCCCAGGGCACTTGATGGAGGAAGTTGGTTGCAGGGAAGACTATACTATTGGCTCAAACCAGGTGTCTACGGCTCCTCTTGAATACATTTTTCACCGACCGCTTCCAGACCAGCAATTTTGGGGAGGTTGTTCCCTTTCCCCAGGTCCTTGAGAAGTATGACCCCCAGCGGCCTTGATACGACGACCATTTTGAAAGACTGAGTGTGCGACTCTTGGTGTCACTAGATGGGAGGAATAAGATGCCTTGTGTGGGAACAATTATTTATGGTTGAGTATTTTGATTAACATGAACCTTTTCCAAAGATATTTAAACTTTTCTCCTATGCTCAAGGGTACTATCTTCCCTTTTTAGGGAGGACAATGATTTCCCTAACACTATCGGTGCGCGAAAAACGCCTGGTAACAAATCTACCAGCTCTGTTTTGAATCATTTGAAGGTTTTTCACTTTTATTATTTATCGTGTAATGTTACCACCCTTGGGATGCATATTCAAGTTGGGGCGAACATATAACAGATTATTATCTTTACGACAGATTATTAATCTGTCGTAACAATGATTCAATCTGTCGTAACAGATTAATAATCTTGTCGTACAGGATTATACATCTGTTAATAGACAGATTAATATCGTCGTAACAGATTAATAATCTCCTAACATTTAATATCTGTTTATAAAGATTAATATCTGTCATAACAGATTTAATATCTGTCCGTACAGAATTAATATCTGTTTACGATTAATAATCTGTTACGACAAGATTGTTAATCTGTACGCAATTATTAATCTGTCCGTAACGATTATTACTCTGTTTATAACAGATTAATAATCTGGTCGTAACAGATTAATACTCGTGAACAAGATTAATATCTGTTACTCAGATTGTTAATCTGTGTACACGACAGATTATTACTCTGTCGTAACAGATTATAAAAATCTGTTATACCAGATTAATACTCTGTCGTAACAGATTATACTCTGTCGTAACAGATTACTAATCTGTTACGACAGATTTGGTTTATCTGTAACACAATATTAACTGTCGTAACGATGTATTAATCTTTATAACAGATTAATAATCTGTCGTAAGATTATCATAATCTGTCGTACAGATTAATAATCTGTTACGACAGATTGTTATCTGTTACGACAATTATATCTGTCGTACAGATTCTTATCTGTTATAACAGATTTTTGGCCAAATTTCTTTTCGCTCTTAAATTGTTTCGAACTTTTTGTTTTTTCATTGTTATCGAAACTTTTTTTTTTCATTGTTAACTTTTTTAATCGATGGCACTAATGGGCTTTTCGTAAGGGCAACTAGAAAGGTTAAACTTTACCTCTGGTCTTCCACTCAAATTATTTCTATATTTAAAGCGAATATTTCATGCCCTCCTCATATTATCCTGAACATATTGCTCGTATATCTTCTCTGTGCACGGTGGACTGGTAAATAAATTGTACTTGAAACTTGAACTTTAATATATCAATTTCCCCCAGTTTTCCGACGTGGTATATAGAGGATGGACCACGCACGTGCTTCCTGATTTTTGTGATTTCCATCTTGGCGCTGACATAGCAGCGATGAGGCAACGGCGAAATGAATGGAGCCAGATTTTAACTATTAAGGTATACACGCCATATTCCCCCTGTATCTACGCGTCCACCAATAGTGCAGTCTGCTTAGATAGGTTAATTGCATCCACTTCCACCGCTTTTCCTCCCCCCCCCCCCTTGTCGAAACGGATCGACCTCCTCTGTGAGAAGGCGGGGGCGGGGGTGGCCCCAGCCTTTCACGGACGAGAGTCTGTGACATAGCTAATACTATTTCAGCACTAAAGAAAATTACGAAAGGGCCAGAGAGGAAGGGAAAATGAAATGATTTCGAGTGCACGAATGAATAGTAGAACTCATGAGCCACTGACCATCACTCATGGTAACATGCCTGGCAGGCATTCACCAGCCGCGTGCAGCCAGGCGATCAGAAAATCTATCCCGGTGCTTCCGGATTTGGGGGGGGGGAGGGGGGGGGGGGGAAAATGACTTTTTCCCCGGCATTAGCCCTCTAAACACACGCGAGAGGTTGTAGTGTCGGAATATTCCAGAGAGTATTCGACGCAAGGGCGTAGCCACCCTTTAAAGTTTGGGGAGGGAGGTTCAGTCAAAGTAGGTTGAAAACCTTTTTACCGTGCAAAAAAAACGATATGGGTAGTCTACGAGCGACAATGAGTTGGGGTACCCCGCCCTCCTCCCCGCTGACCGTAAGTTCACGTTACCACCTACCAGTACAGGAGGGCAACTTCATGCATTGACTGTTGTTTTAGATCAGGAGGAAGGAAGAGCTACCTGATTATCTGGGTCACGTATTAAAGGCGTCTCCCTGATCAGTCCAGCACAAAACAGTATACATACTGCGTATTGGAAGAAAAATCCTGGCCCCTTCCGGGTATTCTTTCAGCTCTATATGAACACGCGTTGATTTCCCCCAGAAGAACACTCCAATTATACCCCCAGTCGAGTCAGAGTAGGTCACCAAATGTATTTGCACAGAAACCAAAATTCTCCATTACGCCAACGCTTTAAATGTTTTCCTTTGCGAACTAAATAAAGATTGGAAATTCTTCCACTCTTTTACAGAGTACATAACTTGAGATAGCGATGATTTTACGGGGGGTTTTAGTACGTCAGTGACATTTGCCTCAGTGGATTGCTTTGTTGCAACGCAACAAGCTGGTCGTCACAAAGAACTTACCCCAAGGTCACAAGAATCGAAAAGTCAATTGAGGTCCGGGTTAATGAGGTCAAAAAAATGGTTCAACTGAGGTCAAAAGGTCAAATGAGTCAAAGTAGGAGGTAGTTCCACAAGACGACAGAAAACTTTGCCATTCTTTGTAAAACTGTTTGTGACCGATATAAGGAATGAATGCCCTATGGTGATATTCAATGACCTTTACCGTGACCCTAACGGTTCATCCTCATCAGTGTACCCACACACCTACTTGCATTCATGCTTGTTGAAAAAAAATATAATTAAATGATTAGAAAACAGTGATCATGACGTCCATGTTGAAACATTCCGGCCCTCTGGACAACGCCAAACTAAATCCAATGCACCCAAGAAGTCGGAACTGTATGATACTTCTTTACTCTGTCCTGCTAAAAATCATGGCGTCATTTCTTCACAGCCACTCCTAGATCCTTAAGCTGGACTTCCATAGATGCGTATGCGTATTGGAAAATCGCAACTTTACGTGAACTGAGCGGGGCTAGTGTCGGAATATGTTTCTATTTATTTGCAAAGATAGATATTGGTTCCCCACAAGCTGAAGATTGATGAATTGAAGGCAACCAACACCGCATAAGCAAAAAAAGCACATTACCAACGTATGCGGATGCGTATACCGCGTATGAAATCTGTGAATATCTTCCTCAACGTCGCACCACGAAGTAGTCATGGGCTCCTTGCCTCTTTATTGTCTTTTCGCATACAGTTATAGTGTTATCTCTTATCTTCTTCTAACCGCCCCCAAACAAAAAAAAACAAAAAAAAAAAACCATTCATTCCCGAAATATGTGATTTCACATCGAGCCCGATACCATCTGCAATCTATGGATTCCAGGCCTTACTCTTTCATTAACCGGAAGAGTAACGGCTGCCTCAATTTGGTACCCACAACACGCTCCGTATTATGGCCTTGCAGCGGTGCAGCCGACGTCACATTACAGCTGCATGCACATTTTTCCCTGACAGCATTATAACTGAGGGTGTGTTTCATGATTCTCACCAGCCATGTGGCTAGTGGCTACTTTCTTGGTATCACCCAATAATCAAGAAGTCGAATGGTCTGAAAATATACTTACTTCAGACTGTTGATGGATTAACTTCCTTCTGTTTTGTCGATCACACATTGGACAGAAGGGGGTAAACCCCACCTGTTGATTTGGGAGTTCCTACTGTAGTTTTCGCATATTTCGCACGTCTAATGGAAAATTGATTTTGTTACTCTGCATGTAACGTACCTTGGTCTACCGTGACTGAAACTTTCAAACATTTTTCCTTTTATGATTAGGCAGACATCTTACAATACAACTGGATATATGGTTAGAAAGGGATACTTTTGTTCACTCTTGAAAATTATTGTTTCTTTGCACATGTGTTGTCTTTGGGAGTGCGTATCACGCACTTTTCCCAAACTTATTGCAAATCTTTACACAACGTTGCATCGTCGGAATGTTCTCGTAGGCCGAATTTGTGCGGGCGTTGTTGTGCAAAAATCATTCAGTGAATCCTTCTCCCGTAATAATTTGGGCCGGCTGGGCGGAAACTTGGTTAAATTTAGGATATGTATTTTATATATCGATAAAGGGGGTGGGCAATCGACCGTTTCAGGCAGGTCATTCGTTATTTTTTATGACAAATATTGATCAGTGGTGACAGAAGAAGACCCCCCCAAATTTTCAACGGGGCAACCATTTCAAACTATTTCCGAAAACCGGTGTTTCAGTGCGATATGAACACGAAATGAAACCAGGTTGTTTACGGTGCACCAGTACACAAAAACCGCAACAGCCTAATCAATTAGCGAATGGCACTGATCAATTTTCCCATTGTACATCATGCGCAACCCTTTCATTTAATGACATGCCCTTCAATTACCTTGAATGACCTCAAACATTCTCATCACTCAATGTTCACCATCACAGCTTAACCAATTTACATGTAATTCACTTATATTGCAAATATTTAAAAGGCCATTGGTCATTATTTATGACTGGGACTTTTGGTACGTTCTACTTATTAACTAATGACACCGGCCCCCGAAACGCATTTCATCGTTTCGCCTGTACCAATACGGCACATCAGCTATTGCTAACTTTGCCCGTGACATCACGGGGGGAACCCAGGATCCCTATAAGGCCAAGTAAAAAAAAAAGCATTCCTCGTCCCCGCCCTCAACTGCATTTTTTTAGAATTGTCAAATTTTCTTTTTTTGACACCTTTTCATCTGATAACTTCTTTCACAATATGGTTTAAAGGAAAAGCTTACTACTGCTGCCGGGTATGAAATAATGTAAGGAACATTTTGGGAATGGCTTTGTGGCCACTAGGGGTATAACCTCAGAGAAAAAAGGAAAAACATAAGCCTCATGCTCATTTCCAAACTGCTGTACACCCGCGAATACAGTACTAACATATGGGTATTCGTGGACTGTCTTTTGAGAGCAAAAAAAAAAAAAAAGGCCCTCACGCCCAAACTTCCAGCAAAGTTAGGAGGAGAAACTATTTTTTTTTTTTCACTTGGCCTATACACACTGTCATATGAAACATGTACAGTTTGAAAATCTATAATACCAAACAGAATATAGAGGGGCAGTAACTAAGAACCGTACAAACTAAATCGTTCTAACGATATCAAGATTGATCTCAGTGATGTCCGCCTAATGTAAAAAACCGTTTTTTCATTTTCCTGTTTAGAAGGAGTAAAAGAAGAACACATTTACTGTGTAGGGACTATGGCAGCCTTGCATCAGTGCCCTCTGTGATGTCATAATTTCTTCAAATTTCTCAAAAGTAAATTGGAATATCTCAATAAGGCAACATGCAAGAACCCTCCAAATTTGGGTGTGTGGTCTTTATATGTCCTCTTTCAACTGTGCTAGTTTAAGCAATTGTAACATCGACCATTGGGCCTTCCAACATTTCACAAATAACACCTTTTCAATCATTTTTCACACCCTTTTTATTTTTTTAATTTGAAGGGAAAATAGTCATACCCTGGATCACTGACTACGGAGGGGGGGGGGGGTCTGCATCTTAGGCCCGATGAGCTTGACCTCCCCTCACAATAAATCTCGACAGGCACGCCCGCGGCCATTCCTCCTCTACGACAGTACCTCACGACCGCCTCCTCATTTCAGATGTTGCCAAATTGGATCCGCCCTGCCCGACCAAGTCCCGAAGATGGCCACCACCCACTGGTCTCTCCACGTTTTACCCTCCCGAAGTCATTCCTGCTGTTCTGGACCCGGAAATATTAATGCAGTTATATTTGACTATTCAATATTTTGATAAATTAGTTTTGTCCGGTAGGGAAGGATCAGAAGGTCCGGATGTACCCCTAATTTTTTGAATTTTGGGTAAAGTTGTTTAGGAGATGCGCTTAATTGTTTTCACATATATACAACGACAGTACTGCATATACTACAGTTGAACAGTGAATGCCTGCCCATCTTCCATATTCCATAGAACACAACGTTGGGGTTGCGCAAGTTGGATGGGCGGTACACACACGGGTATACATTATGGTGGGGCCTATTGACCCGACACAGGCTCTACTATTTGAGCTTTGCCATGTTTATTTACCACCAACCCGGACTCACTTTCTAATTCTAGAAGAGTGCCCCCATACCAACACAATTACAGAGAATTTGAAAAATTGCCCTGCTGAAGTCCGGTTCCTTGTCAAGCTTTGCGTGATATTAACCCAGGTGTAACTTCTAATTTGGAAAAACGTCCCAATTTCCGGCTCAATTCCTGGGGATTTGAGACAATTTGACCTGGATGCTGGCTCTACTACTCGAGGTTTCATAATATTAACCCGGACATGAACTCCGATTTTTTGAGGCGCGAAAATTGTCCTGCATATGTGTTTATTTAAATATAAAAATATAACCCTACAGCACCCACATACCAACCATCCCATCAATGCTACATTATCCCAACATATTACATCAAAGATTAACTGCTTTCCCTCACGACCTCCAGTGTCCGTCTCCGAAGTTGGCCAAAAATTCTTCATGCTGTTCCAACTGAACCTAGCGCCGTAAAAATACGAGGGGCCGGGGTGATCGAACTTTCCCAACATTTGCGTCGTATCAATGAGTGAACTGTACTACCGTGTCCATGAGAGCCTCATGAGTCAGAATCTTTCTCTAGTTTCAAATCAAAGCTGAAGTCACATCTCTCTCCCAGGCTTCTCCCCACGAAGACCGTAGTTAAGTCATACTAAGTTACATAGTTCAGCGCTAGATCGTTGCTTCTTTTTTTTTAATTCTTTTATTTTTGTTTGTGTGATTTTGTGGTTTTTTTCGTTATTTTATTTATTTTTTTTTTTTTTTTTTTTTTTTTTTTTTTTTTTGTTCACATGTTACAACCCATGAAGATGGTAAACGATCTTGATTAGCGAAGCCAATATGCACAATCAAAAATATTTGCAAAAATAGAGAGAAGAATCACTATGAAAAGTATATATTCGTAAATTGATATTTAAAATAAAAAGTCATGGAGACCATATAATGTCCGGCAGTGGTTACTGACATGATGAGGTGTAAAAACAGGCACCCAAACTACCTAACTATACCCGATTATAATCGTGCCATTTTGGACCCAGTTATTTTCGTGATTATTCATTTTATTTCGAACTTTATTGATTTGTGGTTTTTCTATGTTACTTAGTTTTTCCACTACTCCCACTTTATTCTATTTTTTTAGCATCTATTTTATCGATTGAACCTCTCCATCTTTGTAGGGGGGGGGGCGCAATTCCCCATTCCAACCACTACTGGCTAACTCCGCCAGGGCAATGCATCCCAGTAAACATGGAAGGGTCCTGTATATAAGGGCCCTTGTAATCTCCAATCGTGCCGAACTGAGTAGCTTTTTTCAGTGCGGGTAAGCAGCCTTTCTACAAGTCACATCATGTCTATCCGTCCGTTCGTTCCCGTTCGTTCTTGTGGCGTACGTTACGTAGTTCGTTAGTCTCCTTCTGTTTCGTTCACGTCATTAATAACTCGCGAACCGTACATGCGATCAGGTTGAAACTTCGGTGGGTGTTATGAAAGCTGCACTGGTAGGCCTGAGTTAGTTTTGTTTGACACATTTGATGAACTTGCCATTAAATCAAAAGAATACCCCAATAGTCTTCATTGTAACTTCTGAACCGAAATGCAATCAGGTCTAAACATTGGTGGGTGCATGAAGATTTCACTGGCTAGCTTGATTACAGTGTTGCATGGGTGTGAAGATTTTAATAAATTTAATCAAGTGATCCCCAATTTCCAAATTTAATGAGCTAGTCTCTGTGAAAACGAAGGTTTGCCTACATTACTCCATCCCTCCAGGCAGAGAAAGAGAGGTGGTTCACGGTTGGGGTCACTGGGTATATGTAGCTAGTAATAGATACGGGCCTAGGAATGATTTAGTGGGGTACTTTTGCGGGCAGATAGCCAATATTAAGCCCAACGTGTGGACATGTTCGAACTTTCCAGCCATTTAAGGTATGACAGATGTCAGTAAGTAAGGTCAATTAAATGTGAACACAAAATAAATGTGGATGGTTGAAGAACGTTGCAGGTATGCCACAGGAATTTTGCGTACGAGTATCAACGTTCGACTTGCGCTTGTTCGATAGAAATTTGTGTTCGAATTGTTTATGTACTGCTGGAGTAATGTAGGGAGTGAGATGGCGCTATTGCACTTGTTGCATTCTTTCGCAGTGAGAAGATTTATCCAGTCAACTTTATAGTTCTCGAGTTTGTGCAGTGCAACTTTTACTAAAAGTTGATCGAGTTCGAGTGAACAGGTACGGTACGTTAGCTGGGACCGGTTGACGGTACGTGCGGCTGAAGCGGGATGTTTCTCTGCCATAAGCTAGTCGGAAGAGATAGATAGCTTCTGCGCATGCGCATTGTTCCTCCCAACCTGCTTTCGGGACAATTTCCTTACTGCGAGGCTAGCTGGCCCCAGTATTCAATGGAGCGGCAGTGCAGTGATCTGTGAGAAACTTCGGTGTTTCTCCTCGTTTGGTCAACAAGGAATCTAAAATTTAGCTTCAATGGCGAGAGAAAATTGTTGTACATTAGATTCTGTGATGCAATGTGCAATTTTAGTAAAAAATTCCAAGCAAATCCACCTGCATTTTCCACTGCAGTGAAACGCGTGGTATGTCACGACTTCTGGGATTACCCTCAGGATCCGCAGTCTTAATGGTATATGCCTCTTAAATGTTAGTGGCATAGGCGTTACTACTCGCGCTGATGTCCGCAGGTCGCCGGCAAGTGATTGATCGGCCTTCTGATTTTTCAGTCCTTTTGTAGGTATTTTAAATAATTGTTGTTTATTTTGGAGCGGCCTATGTTTTCTGGCATTTTAATAGTGTGCATGGTAATATGAATATTCTTTCGTGATTAGTTGTCAATTCGGCAGTTTTAAAAGAGTCATCGCCACTTTTTCACTGTTTAATTCAACCGAAATCAAAAATGAGAGTCCCACAGTGAAGGCTATTGCGGAAGTCTCCCCGTTAACGAAGTTTCCGGCCGGGGAGTAGTAATTGCACAATGCCCTGGTGCTATCTCCGAACTAGCTATTGTGCAAGGAGCGAATGCAACGGATTGCGAGATCGAGAATAAGCAGTCTTGGTAAAACAGTCTTACCAATTGATTATCTCCAAATGAGAAAAAGTACATTCTTTTCTATTATCGGATAGTGTTAATTAACTGGTAGTGGTACGTATAATTGTTGCCCGAAGCAGAATCAGTGTTGTTGTGCTTATGCTCAGTTTGAGTTTAGCCAGTAACTATTAATGCCCTAATGGAAGTTAGTATGACTGTGTATTAAAGGAGGACAGAGGCTTAGCGGCAGCATTTGGTATTAATGAGGGCGTTCTTTCGAATGGTATACCGTATATACGAGAAAAAACGCGTATTTCGGTACACCAGTGGTGACTTTAAGTGGGACGTCCACGACTTGTATCAAAATGGCGATAATTCGGATACGTCTCAATCAGGAAAGCGCGAGTCATTCAGAAAATATTCCATCAGTGAATAGGCCTAGGTAATTCATGTGAATAACTTTATAGATGAGAAGGATAGGACTGAATTCATGCTTGAATAAAAATATTGTATGTATGGAGCAATTTCAGTCAAATTAGCCTGCAGAGTCTTTCGAACGTCGGAAAGGAGGCTTTTCGCTAACCACTACTCCGTGATTGCAAATGAACACGGTGGATTGGAGTTTCGCATGGCCGCTGAACGGCCAGCTTGTATTAAAAAAGTGGATCAAGTCCGTTCCACGGCACCATCAGATTTTGGGATGAAACTTTCATTTGTAAATAGGGGGATTTTTCCCTTCGAATATGAGCACGCACCGCTGACTTACGGTAAGCTTGTAAGGATCGGATAATTTAAACGATTCCACATTATTATGTTTAAAGTTGATTGCACGTATTGTCAGATTTTGAGGGGAGTAGAGACTGAGGAGAAGACATCGGAGGGTCGGTTCACTGGACAGCACTACATTTCAATCTGTTTGAACAGTATTATCGTACGCAATAGAACAATTGAAGTGTACACTCGATTTAGGTCTCTGCCCAATTTGTAGGAATGCTAACATATTGGTAATTCAGTTATTCATTAGGTTCGTACGAAATGATTGTCAACTCGCATAATATGTCATTATTATATTTTATTTATAGTTTCCTGTTTCGTTTCGTACAATTTCTGTTTGTGTAGTTTCTTTTATAATTACTCCAGTTCATGTTACCGAGTGTGTCAGCAAGTGGTAGGAATCATGCATGAGTACGAATTCAGTCATTCCAAAAATACAAATTTTCGTACGAAAAAAACGATTTTTACAATGTTTTTCGGTCACTGACACGTTTCCCAGACAACTATCAAGTAGGGATATATGTAGTGTAGTATACGTGTAAGTTAGGCCACGTATGATGCATAATTTCAAATAATTGTTTTCGTACGAGGATAGCAAATTATTTAAGCATTACTCGAAGTATGTATTGATGTGATGGTTTCTGCTAAACTTTAAAATCCGTAGTAGCTTACGCCTTCGCTAATTCAGTATAGGGAACATGGTTACGATTAATGCAACTCATGATCTGAATTTTCAACCGTTGACCTGTTTCGTTCGTAACGCATTGTGCTATGTAGGCCAGATGGCCTATTTTTCGAATTTATTTGATGGTATCGAGTGTAAGGACAGAGGGCTATTGTATATATGCGGGCGCGTGCGATCTTAAATTGATAATTCTCAACATCTCTGTGGTTTTGATGTTTTTGAATATCAAATCTGATGGCTAATCCGGTCACTGACTTCGTTCATTCTGCAACAAATAGTCAGTAATCATTACTGGATCTGGATAATTAGCCAGTAAGGCCAGAGTAGTAAAATAGATTGGAGGAAATAGAAGAAAAATAACGTGATTCATGAGTCGATCGTTAATGTTTTAGTACGAATAGAACAATAACATGTACAGGTATTCGTACGCCTTTGTAAGGTGGGCTTCCATGATCGTATGCGTACGTGGAAAATCGTAATTATGTGAACTGAGCGTGGGATAGTGTTGAATATGTTCTATAGCTTGCAAAGATTAGATATTGGTCAACAGAAGCCAAGATTATAAATGAAGGCAACCAACGCTGAATAGGGGAAATAAGCACATTTACCAAGCGTAAAGATGAGTAGCCATCGCGAATGAATTTCTATGGAATACTTCCTCAAAAAGCAAGCAACGTCAATAGCATGAGCTGCTGCCTTTTTTATGGTCTTCTCGCAGACACTGATAAGTCTTTACACTCCTGTTGAACACATGTTCGTTTTCGTAAAGATGTGAATTTTCAACGTCTAGCCGTATACGCATACGCATCTATGATCCAGGCTAAGTGGCCATGTAGGCGCGGATGGTGCGTAATATGTTCCATTACTTCTTTGACGGAAGCCAGTTGTTTTCGTACGATATAGAGCTTTACTCGAATGTATGTAGCCCATTGTGCCTAGTTTTTTCGGACGTTTCTATGTATTGGCAAACACCAAAAAACTTATTCGGTCCATATGTTCGATCGTACGAAATAATGCCACTTTATTGATTTTTTCCACCGTTTACCTAGTTTCCTTCGTACGATTGTTGGTCTGTATAGGCAGTTATGCCATTTTCGTCGAAATTATTTGATGGTATAGATTGGCCGAAAAGGCGTATTGGATGATGCGGGGCGTACGATTTTTAATCACGATCAACAATTGCATGAGTCTTCATAAGAATTGGAAACATTAAAATGTCTACAGGGACGGATATTAGTACGTCTATTATGTTGTAAGTGGGTATAGCCCAAATAATAGATGAGTAATTCGAAATTATTTCTTTGGACTCGCCAGATGTTTCGTACGAAAGAGCAATTTTTACAGGCATTTACTCGAATGGTTATGCAACCATTGCCTAGTTCGTGAGATGCCATATATATTGGCAAACATTATTCGGCCCATGTTCATTTTTTTTCCGTTACCGGTTTCCTGGTTTCGTTTTCGTACGAATTCTTTTTTGTAGGCAGTATGGCCTATTTTCAAAATTTATTTGATGGTATCGATGTCCGGACAGGGCTATGTATAATGCGGCTCGTGCGATCTTAATTGATTATTCTACAACCCCCTCCTTGTGTTTTGATGGAAATATATACTGATTGGCTAATTCGTCACATGACTTCGTTCATTCTGCAACAAATAGTCAGTAATCATTACTGGATCTGGATAAATAGCCAGAAGGGCCAGAGGAGTAACAACTAGCATTGAGAAAATAGAATAAATAACGTGATCATGAGTCGATCGTAATGTTTTCGTACGAATAGAACAATTAACATTTGTAAGGATATTCGAGCCTTGTAAGGCGGGCTTCCATAGGATGCGTATTGCGTACGTGGAAATCGCTATTTATTTGAACTGAGGTTGGATAGTGTTTGAATATGTTTCTATTTAGCTTGCAAAGATTGATATTGGGTTCAACAGAAGCCACGAATCATAAATGAAGGGCAAACCAGTGAATAGGGGGAAATAAGCACATGTACCAATGCAGTAGGCGATGCGTAGCAACCGGAATGAATTCTATGGATATCTTTCCTCAAAAAGCCAAAAGCAACCGTCAAATATGAATGAGCTGCGTGCCTGTTATGTGTTCTCTCGCATTAACACTTCTAATGTTGCACTCCTGACACAATGTTCGTTTTCGTATATATGTGATTTTCACGTCAGCCCTGTATAAGCTACGCATCGATGGAATCCCAGCCTAAAGGGGCCTGGGTAGGCGCGGATGGTGCGTAATAGTGTCAATTCTTTCTTTGGACGGAAGCCAGTTGTTTTCGTACGAAAGGCATTACTCGAGTTGTATGTAGTACCATGTGCCTAGTTTTTTTCCGGCCTGTTTCTATGTTTATTGGCAAACCTTATTCGGTCCATATGTTCGATCGTACGAAATAATGCCACTTTATTGATTTTTTTCCACGTTTACCGGTTTCCTTCGTACGATTGTTGAGGTATGTATAGGCAGTTATGCATATTTTCGAAATTGAATGATGTATCGATTGCAGGACAAGGCGCATGTATGATGCGGCGCTCGTTTACGATTTTAATTCACGATAAAACAATGTTGCAATGAGTCTTCATACGAATGAACAAGTAAAATGTCTACAGGACAGGATATTCGTACGTATATTATGTAAGTGGGTATAGGCCCATATAATGCGTAATTTCTGAACATTCTTTCTTTGAGACTGTCGCCAGATGTTTTCGTCGAATAGAGCAATTAAAGCATTTTACTCGAATGTAATGCCAACCTTGTGCCCTAGATTCGGTTGAGATGCCCTATATATCGGCAAATCATTATTCGGGGCCCATGTTTCATTTTTTCTTTTCTAACCCGTTTACCGGGTTTTCCCCTGGTTTTCGTTTCGTGACGACATCTTTTATGTGCAGTATGGGCCTATCTTTCAAAATTTTATTTGATGGTAATCTATTGTCCTGACAGGGTTATGTGTATGATGCGGCGTGCGAGTCCAAATTAATTATTAACGTAATGTTTTCGTACGATTGAAACAATCAACTCTGTACATATTATAGGCCAATATGTAGTGCCGGGCCAAGTAGGCTCATAAATGATGCGTAACTATTTTTAATTATTCTTCTTTGGACGGACGTCCCAGATTTTTCGGTACCATATAGCATTACACTCGAATGTATGTATCCATATAGTTTTTTTCGAGATACCTATGTATATGGCAAATATTAATCCGGCCCATATTCGATCGTACGAAATAATGCCACTATCTTGTAAATTTTTACACCCGTTATACGCTTTTCCTTTCGTACGAATTTGTTGGTCTGTGTAGGCAGATGGGCCATTTGCGAAATGGTATTTTATGGTATCGATTGTCCGGACAGGGCTATTGTTGATCGGCGTACGATTTTGAGTTCATCATTACATAATTGCATGCCGAGGAGATCTCTGTTTCAACCGAAATTTTAACAATTCAAATTTGTTTAGATGTTTTGTACATTATATGTGAGTGTGCCTGTTACAGTCTCTCTATGCGTATTCGAAATCATTTCTTTGACGGACGCCAGATGTTTTCGTACGAATAAAGCAGGTAAAGCTTTACTCGAATGTATGCAACATATGTGCCTACTGCCTAGTTTAGTCGAGATGCCCTATGTATAGTGGCAAATCATATTCGGCCCATGTTCTATCGTACGAAATAATGCCACCATTTCATTTTTTCCCACAGTTTACCTGTTTCGTTTCGTACGATTTGTTCCTTCTTCTTCTAGGTATGCATTATGGCCTATTTTTTCGAAATTTATTTTGGTGGCATCGACTGTCCGGACAGGCTATTGTATGAATGCGTCGTGCGGAATCCTTAAATTATTATTAACGTAATGTTTTCGTACGAATGCACAATTAACACCAGTACAGGATATTTGTAAGTATGCTATATAAGTAAGTGCCGGGCCAAGTAGGCGCATGATATTCGTAAAATAGTTCCAATTCTTTTTCTGACGGACGTCAGATGTTTTTCGGACAAATAGAGATTCACTCGAATGTATGTTAGCCACATATGTGCCTATAGTTTAGTTTTTTTTCGGATGCCTATGTATATTGCATGCAAATCATATTCGGCCCATATTTCTATCGTACAAATAAGCACTAGATTTATATTTTTCCACCGTTTTACCGGTTCCTTCGTAACGAAATTTGGTCTATGTAGGCTATATTAGCCTATGTACGAAATTTATTTCATGGTATCGCTTGTCCAACAGGCGCGATTGTATGATGCCTGCTCATGATTTTGAGTTCATCATTAACACAATTGCATCAATGTGATTTTCCGTCACGAAGGGACCATTGAAATGTGTACAGATATTTGTACAATATTTTAGTGGCCATTTATACAGGCCCATATAATTGTAATTCGAAATCATTTCTTTGACGGACGCCAGATGTTTTCGTACGAACGATCAATGTAAAGCATTTACTCGTGTACCAACTAAAGTGCCTAGTTTGGTTCGAGATGCCTATGTATATTGGGCAAATCATTATTCTGGTCCATGTTCGATCTACGAAAATTACACATCATTTTTTCCCCGTTTACCTGTTCCGTTTCGTACGATTTGTTTTATTCTATGAGTCAGTAGGTGGCCTATTTTTCCGAATTTATTCATGGCAATCTGTCCCGACTGTACGATGCAGCGTGCGATCTTAAAGTCATATCCACGTATGTTTTTCGTACAATAGAACCATTACCATTTTTGTTCTGGCTATTCGTACGCCTATTTAGTGGCATGTGGCGCGCATGTTGCTAAATTTTTGTTAATTATTTCTTTGACTGAAGTCATTGTTTTCGTACGAATATACATTTACGCGCAGTATGTAGCCTATTGCCCTTTTGAGTCCCTGACGAACTTCTAAGAATTATGCAGTCATGACAGTGTGGGTGTGTTTGTGTATGTGTGGTAGTCTGGGACGCCTGTGCTTGTAACATGATACTCGACCCACCTGGATGGATCAAGCTCATATACTTGGTATGTCTGTTCCCCATAACGAGCACTTGATTCCTATTGTTTTGATTCCTATTGTTTTTGGTCAGGTCAAAATCCAAGAGTTCACAGTCGAATTCCGTGTACCCGATAGTCCAGAACTGTTTGGGTCTAATTTGGTGTGCAGCTTCTTGATGAGTAGTACAAACCTATTTTTTTTTGGTCATTGCGGCGAGCTGTGTTAAATATTTGGGTACCAGTATGAGGGCAACACCTAAGAACAGAGCGCCACTATGGGTTGGCCTTATCGTCCTAGACAATTTTTCGTTTTCCATAGACCCCCCCACCCCCCCAACGCAGGAAACGGCACTTCTTCTGGTTTCTATTATGGGCGGTAAGCAACATCCCAAAATTGTAATGAATTCCCGAATTTTTTTATTTCATAATTGTATTTCCTTACAATTCGGGCCACCCGCCACCATCAGTGGCGCGTATAGGGTACCTGGGGAATTTTTTTCGTTTTCACAGACCCCAGAGATTGCAGGGAACGGCGATTCCCGCGCTGTATGGCTGTGAGCCCTCGTCCTAAAATGGCAATAATTTTCAGATTTGTATTTCCAAGAAACGTGTCTGACGTAACTAATCGAGGTTTATTCCTTTCAATTTGGGCCATTAATCATCATTGGGCTCGTAAAGGTACAATGAATTTTTTAACCTTATACGAATCCCCCAGATTGCCGGAAACCGGTATACTTGTCCCAAAATTGGACAATAAATTTCGTAAGTAGAAACAATCATGAGGGACTGATCTACGTTTATTCATGACAACTTCGCGCTACCATCAGTTGACGCGTACCGTACAAGAAAATAGTCTTTACAAGACCACTCCCCCCCCCCCCCCCCCCAGTTGTCAGAGAGCGGCCTACTTCCCGTGACTTTGGCAGTATGCAATCACTAATTGACGTTAATTTCCGAAACGATCGATGTTGATCCTCATATTTCTTCATCGTGTTCTCCATTCCTCACTCACGGGCCCACGTTGGTTGGGAGGCTGCCCACATCTACAAATTGTGGTGGCCATCGCTGGCTGTTGGTCTAATTATGGTCTATCAACTGTAGCCACCGTCGGGTTGTTTCAATGGATTTGTGGGCCAAGGTCCCACTCGGGCCAGAAGGCCCATTTCATGAAATTTCACACCATGTTAACTTGAAATGCATCTCCCCTCCCCAAGCTTCAATCTTATTTTCTTCAAAGTGTACTGTAATGTTTCTTGGGTAGAGGGCCATTGGGGGTGTTCCGGAATGTTGGGCCAGGGCCCAGTTTGGGACATGGGGCACATTATGTGAAATACCGGCAAAATCTTTATCTCCTTGCAAATGTAGCTGCCACAGTGTGAGTTCGTCATTATGATGGTCTGCTAGCATACTTGGGGTGTTCAGGTTTTCGGTACCAAGGTCGACTTGGGCCAGAGGGCCCATTTTATGATATTTCAACACAATGGTACTTGAATGCATCTAATCCCTCAAGCTTCAATGATTTCTCAAGTTACATGTAATGGTCTTGGGTAGAGGGCCATTGCCGAGCATTTTCAGCCACCGTCTGGGATTGAGGCCCCCCAGTGTGGGCCTCAGGGCCCATTATATGAAATACCGCAAAATCTTGTAAATTCACACAATTTTGTTGCACGATGCTGATTGTTTGATAATAATGATGGTCTGTAAGCCATACCTTTCAGGGTTACAGGAATTTATGACCCAAGGTCAGGGCCCATCTCTCTTACAAATTTTGGTGCGCATTGCTGACATTCGGTTATAATGATGGTAAACAGTCGTACCCGGGGTGGTGTTCAGGAATTTTATTCCAAGGTCCACTTGGGGCCCGATGGCACATTTTATAAAATTCCATGGAACTTCCCACATTGGTCTTGAAAAATGCATCTCTTCACACCAAGTTCCAATTGATTTTTTAAAAATTAAATGTTAAATTTTTTACTCTTGGTTAGTGGTCAATCAGGGGTGTTTGCGAACTCGGCTCAAGGACCAATGTGGAGGGACCTAGGGCCCTCATGTTAAATCAGCAAAGCGCTACAAATTTTGGTGCACAAGTCAGTGTTGATGTTCGGTCCATGTCGACGGTTCTGAAGCCGTTACTTCAAGGTCTCAGAAATTTTGGACTTGAGACCCGGTGTGGGCCCGAGGGCCCATATGTGCATCACTGTAAAAGTACCTCCAAGGTTCTCGGGAATTTTGGACATGAGGACCAGTGTGGGCCCGAGGGTCCAAATCATGTGCAATCACGTAAAGTACCTGCAAGGTTCTCGGGCATTTGGATTGAGACCCCAGTGTGGGGGGCCTGAGGGCCCATCATGTGCAAGCACGTAAAATGCTTCGCCTCCCCACGATTTTGAGTTGCAAGGTTTGCTATGTTCGATCGTAATTATGGAATAGCCATATCTACAGGCTTTTCAAGAATTTCTGGTCCGAGGGATCAACTTGGGCCCTACAGCTATCACTCTATCTAGTGTGTCTACAAGTGCCTTTTTCTGGGCCATAACACAGCATCTGTGACGGATGTCACCAAACATTGGAAACAATGTTAAATTGGACCCATGGGACATGTTTGACTTTGGAAGGTCAGGGTCAAGGGCATTAATGGGGCAATATAGGTCATTAGATGTATATTTCCAAAGTATCTTTTTTTTCCCCCCCCCCCATCCCTACAAAGTACACTAGATGTTCTGAAACTGTGGTCATGATGTTCTCTCTTCAGCCGATTTGCAGATTTTGGATGGCAAAAAACAATCATATAGTGTCATAGATTAAAACAGAACATTGATGGAAAGAAAGCAAAACAGTCATTCTTCGTAGTTATGATCAAACTGGACCAAGGCTTCACGACCTTTTGGACTCTTTGACCATTGTTGAAGGTCAAACGTCATGGGGTCATTGAAGGAAACACAGTAGGCCACTGTGTAAAATGCCTTTTTCGCCCTCAATTGGTCATTATACTGGATGGACGTTGACCAAATGAGTAAACAATGTTTGGACTGCTATTGAAATATGTGGCCATATGAGGATCAATGTCAAGATATCGTTACAGGGCCACATAGGCCATTGTGTGAAACGCCTTCTTGGTCTCATGATCTTGAAATTAACACATCCGTCCTGGTACATTTGTGTAGTTCGAGATACAGCTCATTGGTGCGCAGTTCAGATTTGTTTTTTTTTCCCTCGACTCAAATTTTTCGTAAATGGGTAATTTCTCAGAATTGTTTCGTCTCGCTCCGCGCCTGTATAGTGTCATACGTCAATCACGTAAACCTCCATACTAATGTGCACGTCCCCTGCCCTGTTGTCTTCGTTATATGGATTAGCTTCCATCTTTTATTAAAAACAGGCACGGTAGGGCGGGCAAAGTCAATCTGAACAATAAGGATCAGAAGTAGACAAACGGTGTGCAATGTTAAGAAAAATGGCAGTTGGATTTCGGGATTTTTTTCACAAGTCGCAAAATCTTGGGGGGGGGGGGATATATGATATTAGTCTCCCCCACAGGGGTGGAGCCACAAGGGGGGGGGGCAGGGGGTATGGGTGTGGGGCCGAAAAAATAAAATCGGACGATGATGTTTCCAATGCAACCGTTTTCGTCGGGGGTGGGGTGAGTGTCAAAATACGTTATCCAACTTTCTATTCGTTCTCATCAAGACTCGAATCGAGACTCAAACTGTTGCGTTAATATAGCGTTCGCAAATGTAGCGTAATTGTTTACTGTTTTGAGAACACGTGGTCATTATGAGCCACCTTTTGTTATATAGGTGAAAGGGCTCAATGTTTAACTTGCCACTTCACCGTCATTTTTTAGATGCACGGCTGAAGCGAAAATATTAATTTTTTTTTGCAGCTTGATATATTGTTTCTGATTGAGACTGTTTCTAATTGCTTTCCTGAGTGTGTTCTATTCGGAATTACAGAAGAATAACTAACACTGGTTCATTGTGCTTTTATTATTTACACCATCTTTACCATACCGGTACAATTTTCCATGCATTTTGTCCTAAAAAAAGCCTGCCTACCTGTACAGAACGTAGGTACAGTTTCATCGGGTTATTTTTGTCATTTGGTATCGAATTGAAATATGACCTGCTGGAAAATTGTCATGCATCTTACGTTTTTCCAGAAATTTATGGATTTTTGATCAAAACTCGTTGACGTAGATACACGTACAACGTTACAAAGTGTATCAATGTGCACCATTTTGCATCTAGCAGTAATTGATGACTCCAAAATCGCAGGAGGGGAGAGGGACCCCCCCTCCCCTTAGACCCCTCCCCCATGTCATGCATCCATGTCAAATCTGCCCCCCCCCCTATCGAAAATCCTGGCCGCCGCCCAGACGTGCGCCATAGATGTCGTACCACTAGCTAGTCTGATGGTTTGCTGGTGTAAGCCGGCAGTAAAATAAATGGAGACAATATGTTAGCAACTGCGGAACTAGGGCACCGACATAGATTCGAGTAAATCCTTTAATTGTACTATTCGTACGAAAACATCTGAGGCTAGAGTATTGAAAATAACACATCATGCATTGACACATACACCTTCGTCCGATACCATCCTGTACAACCGTATTTGTCCTGAATCAATCTGACTAAAATGTTTTAATCTATTCGTACAAAACATTGTAACGTTAACGATGAACCTTTTACGAATTTCAAATTGAGGAGCGGTACATTTTTTGTTTGCACATTTCCGTACGAACATGGTACCACGGACGCAGGTCATTACCGTACGCCTTTATTAATTCAGTCTCGATCCTGGTCGTATCGAATGTGTGCAATTATCATCTGTATTTTTCTACGTTTACCTGGTTCAGTTCTTACTAAATCTATTGCGGAGTAAGCCTATTTTTCTCAATGTATTTGATGGTATTGATTGCCGGACAGGGCTATTGTATATGCAGCGTGCTGCATTAACGTAACGTTTTTCTCGACGAATAGAACATTAACATTTTGTAGCAGGCGTATTCGTACGAATATATGTAAGTGGGCAAGGAGGCGCTATGATGCGTAATATTTAACGTCTTGCTTGACGGAGATAAGATGTTTGCGTAAGGAGTATGAGCATATGTGAATGGTTGTTTTCGAGATGCCCTATGTATAACATTGGACAAATATTATTCAGCCCATGTTCGATCGTACGAATAGCCTGCCACTATATCTAGGCTATTTTTACCACCGTCACCTGTTCCTTTCTTACTATTTTTTTGCTGTGTAAGCAGTATGGCCTGTTTTTCGAAATCTATTTGATGATATCGATGTCAGTCGGGGCGTTATTGTAAGATGCGGCGTACGATTTTCAAGTCATCATTAACATTAATTGCAATGGTCTTCGTGCGAATGGAAACCTGAAAGGAGATTAGTGGTACTATGTTATCTAAGTGGGCCATGTTACAGGCTATATCATGCGTTTTTTGTCTTGATGGACGCCAGAAGTTTCTTACGAAGAGAGCAATTAAAGCATTTACTCGAATGTCTGCAACCTATGTGCCTCGTTGGTCGAGGTGCCTATAATATTAGAATATATATATATGATATATATATATATATATCTATTATATATAGATAGATATATATATTTATCTATATAGATATATATATAATCATATTTTTTTTTTTTTCTATTTATATATATATATAATATATATATATTATATATATATATATATATATATATATATAATATATAAGATATATATATAATATAATATATATATTGGCAAAACATTATTCAACCCAGGTTCGAACGTACGAATTGATGCCACCATTTCAATTTTTTCTAACGTTACCTTCTCGTGTAGTACGAATTGGTTTTCTATTTGAGGCATAGGCCTATTTTCAAAATAATGATTGTTTGTCCGGACAGGCTATTGTATATGATGCGCGTGCGATCTTAAATTCATTATTAACGTAATGTTTTCGTACGAATTGAACAATTAACATTTGTACAGGATATTCGTACGTGGGCCAAGTTATGCGCATATCATGCGGGATATTGTTAAAGTCTTTCGTTGGCGGGGTCAAGATGTTTTTGTACGAACAGAGCATTTACTCGGGTTTGTGTTAGTAAATTTTGTGTTGAGGGGGTGGTGTTAAAAATAGATGCGGGGGTGAGGGTCGGGGCCGGTTGCCAAACTGTCAGGGTTCCTAATGTTGTTATCAGCGGGGGGCTAGCGGCATACACAGGACACAAATTCGTAGAAACGAAAAACAGGTGACAGTAGAAAAAATGATGCATCAGTTCGTACGATAGAACATACACGGGATAATGATTTGCCAATGTTAACATAGGGCATTTCTATGAAAAAACAAAAAAACTAGCAAATATAGGACGGCATTACATTGAGTAAATGCTCTATTCGTCAGCGGCACCCCCGAGCGCCGACGCCGGCGGCGCCGGCGGGCGGCCGGGGGACGCCTCCCCTGGAAAAATCTCTGACCCGGTCCGTCAAAGGAAAAGGAAGAAGAAAGAATCAGAAATAATAGCATCATATGCCCCTACTGGCCCGGTAACTTTATAACCCTAAGCACGAATATCTGTATGTACAAATGTAATTATTCTATCCGTACGAAACATTGCGTTATTATGAATTTAAGATCGTAAGCCCGATATACAATAGCAGTGACGGGACAATCATAAAGAAACAAGTTTGAAAACAGGCCATACTGCCTATAAATAGACCAAAAGCATCTTACGAAACGAAACACGGGTAAACGCTAGAAAATGGAATGGTGGGCATCAATCGTGCGATCGAACCATGCCGCGATCGGACATTAATGATTTGCCAAAGGATATACATAGGGCATCTGGACCAAACTATAGCATATAGGTTGCATACATTCGAGTGAATGCTTCTATTGCTCTATTCGTACGGAAAACATCTGGCGTCCTCAAAGAAATAATTTCGATTGACGCATTCTATGGGCCACATGGCACACTACATACCGTAAATATACGTACGAATATCCTGTACACATTTTAGTGTCCATTCGTAGTGAAGACTGATTGCAATTATGTTTATTATGAGATTCAAAATCGTACGCCTCATCATACAATAGAGCCCTGTGGAAATGACAACATCAAACAGATTTCGAAAAATGGCAGTACTGCCAAAAACACAGACCAAAAATTCGTAAGAAGGAAACCGGTAAGCGGTGGAGAAAAATTATAGTGGCACTATTTCGTACGATCGAACATGCCGAATTGATTGGCCAAGGAATACATACGGTAGGCATCTCAAAAGAAAAAAAAAATTAGGCACATCGGTTACATACATTCGAGTAAATGTTCTATTCGTACGAAAACATCTGACTTCCGTCGAAGAAAGGACATTAAACTATACGCATCATATGCGCCTACGTGCCTATTACTTTCATATATTCGGACGGATATCCTATAAAATGGTTAATTATTTCTCTTTGTACGGAAAACATACATTTAATAATGAATTAAGATCGTAACTGCATATTACAATAGCCCTGACCCGAACAATTCGATTTTTTTTTTTTTTTTTTTTTTTTTTTTTTTTTTTTTTTTCTTTTTTTTTTTTTTTTTTTTTTTTTTTTTTTTTTTTTTTTTTTTTTTTTTTTTTTTTTTATTTTTTTTTTTTTTTTTTTTTTTGTTTTTTTTTGTTACCATAAAATATACATTTGAAAAGTAGGCCATTTCATACTGCAAACCTAGACAAAAAATTCGTACGAAACGAGACAGGTAAACGGTAGAAAACAAATGGACTGGTGGCATCATTTCGTACATTCGAACATGGGTTAATGATGATTTGCCATGGTTATACATAGGGCATTTCGAATAAATAACTAGGCACATAGGGGCTAACAGACATCGAGTATTGCTCTATTCCCACGAAAACATCTTGACCCGTCAAAAAAAAAAAAAAATATTACGCATCATATGCGCCTACTTGGCTCGGTACTATATAGCCCACGCCCTACGAATATCCTGTATGTACAAAAATGTTAATCATTCTATTCGTACGAAACTTACGTTATATGATTTAAGATCGTAGCCGCATCATACAATAGCCCCCTGTCCGGCAGTCCCGACAAATCGATACCTAAAATACTTTTGAAAATAGGGTATACTGCCTCCATAAGACACAATCGTACGAAACGAAACAGGAAACCGTAGACAAATGGAAATGTTGGCACCACCTTTCGTACAATCGAACTGGGCCGAATAATGATGAAACAGCTACGTCCCTCAAAGAAATACTCAAAAATATTACGCATCATATGCGCCCTCCATGGCCCACTTTACATATATCGTACGAATATCCTGTACAAATGCAATCTTTCAATTCGTACGGAAACATTACGTTAATAATGAATTTAAGATCGCACGCCGCATCATATCAATAGCCTTGTCCGGACAACGTACTTTCATTAATTGGAAAAATAGCCATACTGCCTACATAGAAAACAAAATTTATATGACACGAAACAGGCACGGCTGAAAAAAAAATTCAATGGTGGGCCTCATTCGTACGATCGAACATGGGCCGATATATTTGCCAATATACATATGCATCTCCACCAACCTAGGGCACGAGTTCATACATTCGAGTGAATGCTCTATTCGTACGAAAACATCTGGCGTCCGTGGAAGAAAGAATTTCGAATTACACATATATGGGCCTATATACATGGCCCATTCAGTACATAGATACGTACGAACACCTGTACATTTAATTGTTGTATTCCGTACGAAGTCTCATTGCAATTATGTTAATGATGAATTCAAAATCGTACCTAGCACTCCCTTACTAATAGCCCCTGTATGGACAATCGATACTAAAATGAATTCGAAAAATGGGCCCTATTGCCTACACAGACCAAACAAATCGTACGAGGTTATAACAGGTAAACACGGTGAAATTTGTTTATTATATAGCACTATTTTCGTACGATCGCAAACAAAAAAAATGGGCAGATAATGCATCTTGCCAATGTCACCACTAGGGCAAGCGAGAGAAAAAAACACTATGCACATAGGCTACATACATCAAGTAAATGCTCTATTCGTACGAAAACATCTGAAGTCCGTCAAAAGGAAGAATTCAAAATAGTACGCGTCTATGCGCCTACTTGGCCCACTTCCATGTCTTCGTATGATGCATACGGTGCTGCCCACACATACCTAAAAAAATCGTACGAGGAACACGTGAAACTTTGTGATATAGAAGCACTATTCGTACGATCGAACATGTGCCGAATGATTTGCCGATGTCATCATAGGGCATCTCGAAGAGAAAAAAATATGCACAAGGTACATACATCGAGTAAAGCTCTATTCGTACGAAAAAAACAGCTGAGCCGTCAAAGAAATAATTAAAAACATTACGCATCATAGGCGCCTACTTGCTCGTACCATTAAGCCTAAGTAGAAATCCTGGATGACTGTACAAATATTAATATTCTATTCGTACGAAAACATTACGTTAATAATTAATTTAAGAATCGTAGGCCGAATTCCTACGATAGTGCCCTGTCTGCGACAATCGATACCATAAATTAATTTCGAAAAAAGCCCATACTTGGCATATACACAGCACCAAAAAAAATAGTACGAAAGTTAACAGGTAACGGTGAGAAAAGAGATGATGTAGCACTAATTCGTACGATTTCGAACATGGGCAGAATAATGATTTGCCAATGTTATACAAAAAAATAAAAAAATACAGTAAAATAAATTGAGGACAAATATTTCGTACGAAGGGAAGTCATAATTTGCCAGGCTGTGTTGCAATTGCACAATGTCTGTCGTACGAAAATTTAGCCCGGCCATTAGTGTCATAAATAAGTCAACTCTTCTAGGACTTAGTACGGGAACAGGACCACAGACGCAAGGTCCGAGTAAATGCTTTAATTGCTAGTTCGTACGAACGGAAATTCTAACGTTAAATATTGGGTGAAAAACCACGCATCGATTTTTATAGCTAACTTATTACGCACGAATAATTATTCTGTCCTATATAGCATTCTGACAAATATTAACTCCTGCGCAAAGTGTCAAAAGTGAGGTCGCTCAACCGCTTTACTTCTTTTCCGGTGAAATATGACACCGTCACATAGCACTGGAAGTATAGACTACGTATTTTTATGAACGTGGCGCCGTGAACAGGACTCCATAGGCTCAATGATAATCAACTAACTGCAGGACTTATACCGTTCCAGCTCGCCCTTTATCGGTGAAACAGCTGATCCAACACCCTTATTTTAGAATGGAAGATTAGAGTGATCATTCTGGTGCCGTAACGGGATGATCCAAAAGGTGTGGGGTCGAAAGCGCATTTCACCAGTTGGGAATCTCGTATGTACGGTATAGACGAGTTCGAAAGCGCAGCATAAACACTAGTCCGCTGTAAATTCATTGAATTGAACAGGGCACCTTATGTGGTATGCCATGTGTAACTTTGCATAACAATTTTGACATGTTCAAGTGAACTACCTGTTGTTGGTAGCCTGCTACTCGGTAATTAAGAGAAGAAGTGGGGTCTTAGGCCTAAGCCCTACACACAAGTGTGGTCCCAAGTGTGGTTCTGCCTGGATAGGGGGGGGGGGGGGTCAGATTGACCAGAAGGGCATTATCGGGCACAGTCGACCACCCATCTGATTCCGATTCTGGTTCATACTCCAATGCGCCCCAGTCATATAGGCATTTGTGAGTCTACTTATATACATCTCACTGATCTTCAGTGTATCGTGGATGGACACCGGCGAATACTCGCCTCCTCTTCTCGAAAATGCCAGACTTATTACGGGTCAGGCGTAGGCCTAGATCTTCCTGCGCCCGGGACGGCCGTTTTAACGTCCCCATCCAACGGACGTTAGTGAAACTTCCAATGCAGCCACTTTCCTGGATGAGGAAGGAGTCGATAAATCAACTTTTGTGATCCGCCGGGATTTAACCCGACCTTTAGCATACGAACGGCCACTCTACCGCTACGCCACGCTCACCACTCATCCCCTAAATCGGGACCCATAGTGTGAGTATGATGGAGTGATCCTGATTGATCACCTAACGATCAGTACAAATATTTTCCAATTTTCATCAGCCTAACCAACTCGGCCTAGCTAGGCCTATCCCTATTCTGGTTGAGCTATTGTGATGCCATGCATTCTATCTTATCTATCTTCTATTTATCCTTCTAGATCCCATCTATAAACTTTGTTTTTGGGCCACAGAATGTTTTTGTGCTTTTGATAAACTCGACCAGACTTGTTCACAATGTTTATTGACGGATGGGTTCGTCATTACCACCTAAAGCCAGGGGCGTCGCATACCATTTCTTTTTTGGGGGGGGGTGTACCGTCCCTATTTTTGGCCGACTACCATGCTGAGTTTGCCGACTAACCCCAAGCGCCCAGAATGTCCCCCCAACAGTGTGTATGTCCCACGGTAGCAGGCTGGGGGTTTGATTAATGAGGCTGTGCCACCAGCGGATGGCATATGGAAGAAAGGAGACAGAATCAGAGCGTAACTTCATGATCAAGGTACTCTCAGATTCCTCAAAGCTGGTACTAACGTTAGCTCAGGCTGCCTCCAAATAGTTGTCTGTTCTTATCTGGGTCACTGGGGTGGCATATCATTTGAGCAGGAGGAGTGGTATACTATCAAGCGGAGCGCCACCTGTGGTTGGCGCGGAGCGTCCCATGACAATTTTTTGGTTTGTAAGCCCTCAGATGGCAGGAAACATCCCTTGCCCCAGTGTTTAAGCTGCATGGCACTAAGTTGGAAATTCATAACGCCATATATTGCCAAACATTTTTTACCTCTCCACCGGGCCTTTCCAATTTTCAACTCTAAAATTGGCGGCGAAATTTTTCATTCCCAACATTTTTATCATCCGGTTGGGCCAAACTTCAGTTGAAGAATACTCTAGACGGACTAGACGTCAGAAGATTTTCAACAGAGATTAGTGATGAATTTTGCCTTCAAATGGACTAGAATTCCAATACAAGAAAGTGTTATCGTGCCTCAACTGAAATTCCATTCTATAGATGGAAATTTGATTCCATTCATTTCAAGAGAGTTTCTTCAAAGCGAGCCCCCACCTTTTGGGCTGGCGCGGAGAGGTCTATTAAGAAAAATTTTTGATTTGTAGGCCCCAGAAGGCAGGAAACAGCCCTTCCCAATGTTTTTAGCTGCATGGCACTGAACTGAAATTTCTATACCGCCATAGATTGGCAAACATTTTTAACCCCTTACCCGGCCTTTTTTCAATTTTCTTCGAAATGGGCGGCTGCATTTTTCAGTCCCAACATTTTTATTAGTCGGTTAGACCAACTTCAGTGAAAGAATATCTAGACGGACTAGACGTCAAATGATTTTCCACCGAGATTGAGTGACTGAATTTTCCTCAATTGAGTGACTTTCATCAAATGTGTTTATCCCTGCCTTCAACTGGAAATTCTATTGGACGGAAATTTGATTCCACATTCAAGAGAGTTTTCTCATTTGCCGACTGGGGCACAAAATTTTTCTTTTCTTAATAATACTGGCCAATATTGCCGGAGATGGCCGTCAACCAGACCATTGTCCCAGCAGAAACATATTCGAAGAGTTAATACCTGTAAAAGTTTTCACTTTCGCTTTTTCAAAACCCTCCTTCTATCTTTTAGTCCCTTTTTACGTTTCGATCGCCGCAGTGCTGGAGTCGAGTCCTCTCAATCCGAGTCATCAGTTCCGAGTCCCCGAGTCCGAGTCATCGGCTTCCGAGTCCGAGTCCGAGTCCGAGTCCGAGTCCTCGAGTTCTTATGGCAAATTTGAACTGTACTATTTTACAATTTAGGGCAACACTTCAAATATTGCTATATTATCGCGCAATGTTTTGAATGCAGCGGCTATCTGATCGACAATATACTGACATAACGAGAACTTTGAAGGAGTCTGGGCTGGATACCTCATGCCGAATATCAGAGGTCTAATGATTCCACTCTGATAGTTGAGATGTACAGGGCAATAATAATGACTATACTTTGGGTGCATGAGTTGTCTTGTAGGCCTGGCTCCCTGGAGCGTACAGGCACATTCCAATGAAAATATGACATTATAATTTGGAAATCAAATTTGTAAAATATGATTGCCATGCATTAACTATCATTGAAAAGCATAGAGAATGAAATTGCTCTCTTCCACATTCATCTACTTTCTTTTTATGGGAGCTTCCTTCATCATTGAACCCATTCCTCCCCTCCCTGTGAATCACTCTTTAATTCACATACATTGGCACAGTTGAGGTGAGAGCTAGGCTATAAATCTTCCGAAAACAGTATTTCCTGGTTGTGTTTAATGTTCGTGTTATGTATTATTTAAAAACAGGAATAATGCTTGTAACGTTCGTCGGTTAGCAGGTTCACACTCATTTGATTTGATTCAAAAAAATTATGGATAAATTTGTCCATGCTGATTTATTAATGCAAACAGTTTTTTCTAACTAGCAAACTTTTTGGCACATGTATAGTTTTTTTGTTTAGCAATGTTCTGTTACTCAGCTGGATCAGTGACCGTAAAAACATGCAGGTATGAGAATGATGTATTTCCAACTTGATTTAAACATCAGGCAGTCGGAAGTACGTGGGAACAGTTTGGGCTACTTTTTGGTAGAGCGTCGTGTCTGTATTTTGTGACTGTCTTAAGTGTACGATCGTAAAGTGAAGTTCTGTATTTTAAAAAAGAAATAGAGGACTCGGACCGAGTTCCCGAGTCCTTTGGGTCGAGTCTGAGTCGAGTCATTGAACTTCGAGTCGATATTGTCCCTGACAAAAGGGACTCAAGACCGGTCTCGAGACCGAGACCAGACTCGAGTCCTTCAGCACTGATTCGCCGATTGGGAGAAATTGAAAGTTTAGTTCTAAACCACTATGAATTGCCAGCCAGACTTTGTAAGGTTTGAATGTACAGTTAATATGTTTTTTTTCTTCTTTCAAAACCTTCCCTTCTCGCTTTCAACATTTTACCGCCTCCGGGGTCACATTAACCCTTGTTTCATTTGTTCTCCAATTTGCCGACTGGGGCACAAAGTTTGGTTTCCTTTCCACGTTTCATTTGTTCTTCAATTTGCTGACTAGGCCAGCATTTGGTTCCTATACTACCATATCTGCTGGAGATGGCCCCCCCGGCCATTTTTAGCCACAAATATTTGGGATTGGTAAAGGTTGAACATGAAAAGGATTGCTTTTTCCTTCCATAACTGGTTTGAACTCTCTTTTGCCTAATAACCTCTTTTACGTTGCATTTCCTTCATTTTTGGCCTACTGGGGCATCATTTTGCCGACTGCACTGTGGTGATTGGGGGGTCACCACCCCCTACACCCCCCCTAACGACGCCCCTGCCTAAAGCCTAGGGCCCACTTGGTCCTTAATGCACTGTAGGGCCCATTATATGAAATACGAAAATCTTGTATCTCCTACCAATTTGGTGCACAGTGCGACATTTGGTCATTTGATGGGCTAACAGCCGTACCTTCGGGTTGTTAAGGAATTTTTGTCCCAGGTCCCACGTTGGGCCGGGGGGCCCTTAATGAAATTTCCACACAAATAGTACCTATCTCGAAATACATCTCCTCCCACCAGCCTCAATTAATTCAAATTGAATTTTTTTAAAATCTGGCCTCACTTGGCCCTATGGCCCATTTTTAGCGCGCACCAACTAGCTGCTTTTCCTTTGGAGGTTTTAACTGTATTTTCAGCGTGTTTACAGACTTTGGATTGCAACATCATATAGTGTCATTAGAATTGAAACAGTACATCTGACAAAAAAAAAGCAAACAGTCATTCTTTGATGGATGTTTTGACCAAACTTGTACCTGATGTTCATGGACTTTTGTGAAGGTCAAGGTCAGAGGTCTTCAAAGGGGCACAATAGGCCATTGTTGAATGCCTCTTTCTCTCTCAATTGGGCATTCTTCGATGGCTTTTGATAAATGAGTGACAATTGTTCATTGGACTGCTAAGACATTTTTGGCCATATGAAGATCATTGTCAAAGGTTTTTTACAGAGGCACAATAGGCCATTGCTTGAAACTGCTTTCTTGGCCTATTATGAAATCTTGACATTTACCACTGATTGTACATTTTCCTTGGTACATTTGTGCATTTGAGCTACAGCACTATTGGTGCTCTTGTTTGGGGTTTGTTATAAACTTGATGCAGATGAGGCTTAAGTTGTGGAAAAATTGAGTGAAAACAAGAACTCTGCACGACTTCACTGGCATTGCAAGCATCTCTCTATTTCACTGCCTCTTACGTAACCTTATCGACCCTTTATGCCCTTATCGACCCTTTATGCCATGTGTATCGAGCATCTTGGGGTTGCCAGACCGGTACGCTGTGAAATTGTTCACAGATTCACAAATCATTTTAGTTTTGTGCAACACGTTTTGTTGCTACTGCTTCAGGCAAAATGGTTGCAGCTTTTCCGGCGCTGTGTTAGCTGCTGCCACATACTTCCGGGGTGTCAGAGTGCATACCAGTTCTATTACAGGGTAATATCTGTAAAGCGCTTTGAGCACTTAGGTGAAAAAGTGCTATATAAACACGCAGATATATTACTTTCCAGTCATTCAATATGGCAAAATGCATTATAGGGAGTTGGAAAAAGATAAGATCAGTTCATTGAGGTCACAGCACGGCCATTTTGATAGATTGATGAGCTTGTCACAGTTTGCTAAGCAAGATGTTGTTTGGTGGTTGCGAAATGTGGAGACTGCTTTCCGTGCATCATATTCCAGAAGCACAGCTTGACGATCACCAGTGATGCTTCTGGCTCATGCTGGATTCAACTGATGGAACATCACATATAGGGGGCCGTTGGAACCCTGTTGAGCTTTGTCGTGCTGAACGAAATGGAATAAACTTTTTGAAAATATTAGGGGCCTCTCTAGCTTTAAAGGGATGGCAAACGTGTGCATGTGTCCATGTGGCAGTTAACTAGACCAATACAACTGCCGTTGCATATATCAGTAACATGGGAGGTACAAAGTCCCTTGCCTGTAATCAGATCGCAAAAACCTTGTGGACCTGGTGTGCCACACAGGATAGTTGGGTTACAGCAATTATTTGCCTGGTAGTGAAAATGCGATTGCAAATAAACATCTCAGATTTATGATAATTTGGAATGGAAGCTCAATCCAAAAGTATTTGAACAGGTTTGTGCAAGATTAGGTACCCCTGTCATTGATCTTTTTGGCACCAGACTGGATGCCGGACCCTGGGGCAGAGGCAGTGGACGCTTCTGCCGTATACTGGGCAGGAATATGTTGTTTCTATGCTTTCCTCCCTTCTCGCTTATTATCTCATGGTTCCGAAGGGCCAGATGAGATATGTAGTCGTTCACCATTTCACCTATATATACTGTTGATGGTTGCCATAGCAACCGTTGATATGGTAACGATAGTGGTGGTTAAGAACTATCCAATTTGAGGGTACCTTATGGTGGGGTGCCCATGGGTTGTCGGGTGGTCCACCAATGAGGTGCACTCGCAAAGGTGTCTGTTGTGTGTTTGCGTGTGTGTGTGTGTGTGCGTTTGGCGTGTCCGTCAGATTTTTGATGGTTTTTCGCAAATATCTCCACTTTGAGGTGGCCGAACTGGTCAAATTTTGCATACTCCTAAATAGTCACAAATCACACGTTTACACTCCAAATTAGAAACATTCCTCACAAAAAAAAAAAAAAAAAAATGGATTCAGGGGCGTAAGAATGGCAATTTTGGGTAAAAAAGTCATTTTTGCCCATTTCCCCCCTGTTGTTCAGATGTTTCGTTGATTACCAAATGATACTCGAATAATTTGAGCCTTCCTGACAGGCGACGTAACAAAATATTATACTGTTTCCTTGCATGTACGCCCCAAAAAGAATTGCCAAAAATAAATTAGATTTCAGAGAGGAACACACCATTTTTTTGGCCAAATTGTGAGTTTTTTCTTCGAAATATCTGGTGACTGGACTGACTGGATAATAGGTTCCAAAAGTGATTGTGATACACTAAGGCAGAAAGTCCCAAAATACAGACTCCAACTCTACTTCCAGTGAATTTTATGATAAAAGGAACTTGAGAGAGAAAAAACTCATCCAATACCCCCTCCGGCTCATGACTAGACCAGGCATGATTGAGTAAGGGGGGGGGGGAGGGGTAGGGGGGAGGGGTAGAGGCGAGATTCAAGTGATTCTCCCAATGATTAGTTACTACATCATTCAAATCAGAGCAAGACAAGCATGGAGCTGGGGACTCCTAGACGGTTGTGAACAACGGCTAGCAGCCACGCCTGGCTACCATGGCTAATTTAGCGGTACGATCGTATGTTTGCTGGTATACCCAGTGTTAACTGGTGTGATGAGATTAGTGTAGACTGTAATAATGGTTAGGAATTAGGGTTAGGGTTAGTTAGTTCGGTCTAGGTGTTGGTAATGATAAAGATTGGGAGTAACATTTGGAATCGGACCCAATAATTTTATTCAACCCACTGGTGCTCACTGAAAGCCATTGATCCACACTTTAAAAGGGCCTGAAATAGGGCATTTTGGGACCTAACCGCCGCATTTTCGAACCTTATATCATTATTTGGAAGCAGGAAAGTTGGAACCAGACAGTGAAATTCAATTGAAACAAGCTAATAATTACATCAGTCCGACAATATAATCCAATGCCGCCTGCATGGCAACCTTTTTATCTCATGTCCCGAAGGGCCAGATGAGAAATTGTATCAGTTTACCATTTCACCTAATATATGTGATGGTTGCCATAGCAAACGTTGATTGGTTAAGATGTGGTGGTTAAGAAATATCCACTGAGGGGTACCCTATGGTGGGGTGCCCCAGGTGAGGGTGGATCCACCACTGAGGTCACTCGCAAAGGTGTTAGTAAGATCAGGTTTAGTGTTGGTACCGAAAAGATGTGGGGATCTGGAATGGAATCTAACCATTAACCCTAAACCCACCCCTATTCCTAACATTAAATCTCATACATCCAGGTAACCCATGGGCCATACATTATACAATCATGCAATTTAGCTAGCCTTGGTCTAATGTTCCAGCTAACAGTAACAATGTGAATTTACCCCAAGCAGCAGACATCCTAGCCAGGCCTAGGCTATAACGAGTATATTATATAGGCTAGGCCTTAATAATTAGTGAATCCACATGGCGTTTTCCCCTCAAAATACCGTATAGCAAAATGGCACCGATAACCACACTTCACACCCTTTCCTTAGCCAGAGCAAGTTATTACTAGGTATACTCCACCCTAAGTTTCCATACTCTGTCTGGAGTCGACCAGTGACGTTTCACGGTGATGACTGCTTGAAGAAGTTAGGAAAGTTTTAGAAATGCTGTCACAGGCATGAAAATCTCACATCAGAATAGACGACTGTCTATTCTTCACAGGGACAATCTTGGAGAGAAAATACATCAAACTGTAAATGTTTACAAATTGCACAGACGAATGTGTTCTTCCGAAGAAGGGCAAAATTGACGCCAGATGAGGAGGCTGGACCCCCAATTTGGCCAGAAAGCGAAAACAATATGGTTATTTTTGCAGGGAACACCTGGCGGAGTACATTCAGGTGAAAGGGGGATGGGGTGTGCTTATTTCAGTGTATTTCGAGAGAGAAGATTTGAAAATTGACAGCAAAGGTCCGGAGGTCAAATGACAAGGACTCAAGAAAGGGAAATGGAAAAAGGGAAAGCAAAAACATATAGTGGAACTTGCCACAAAAATCCAGTAAAGTTGGGAATAAATTGAATAATTAGAAAGAGTGGGCCCAAAATGGCAGGGAGGGTATGGGGATAGTGAGGTACGGGGAAGCCTGCTTTTATAATGGTTTCTAAAGTTAGAGGTCACCTTACCCCTCCCCTCCTCCCTTCCCCTCCCCATCCCCTCCCCCACTCATCGTGACCTGAACAGAAGAAGTCCCAACTTTGTTTCTTCCCTGAAATCTTGAAATTTCCCCCTGGGGGAAATTTCCTCCTGGTTGGGGACCACTGATCTAGACCGTCTGCTTCACTGCTCACTTATATTATGCACCATCTGCCTATTTAGACAGCTATCCCATGTAAGAATTCCCATGTAGTATACTTTTCTGTAGGTTCCAAACTTCTGAACGGAAAACTGAATTTTCATGAATGCCGATAGATTCTGCAACTCCGTGGATTGCCCTCTTGTATTGAGGTGTTTGCGGAACTTGACAATGCTGAAGGAATCATGATTGTCCCAATTGTTGCGTAGTATGCCGCTTATACAGGAACCATTGCACCTCCCCATGGCTGGAGACCAGCTACCTCAGCATCCAGTTTCAGAGTGCCAGCATCCTCCTCTCCATAAAAAGTCTCTCTCTTTTAGAGTGCAGACTATCAGGCAGTCCATCGAAAACACAGGCATTCCAACAGAAGCTATACAATCATCATGTTGGCAGCATGGCGAACATCAATAATTGCTGGACCACCTGACACCCATGGGCACCCCACCATAGGGTTACCCCTCAGGATAGTTCTTAACAACACTAATTGTTACCATAGCAACCATTGCTACGGCGGTATAGGTGAATGGCAAAATGACTACATTATCTCATCCGGTCCTTCAGGACTGATGAGATGATAAAGTCTCATATGTGTATTTAAAAGTGAAGGCAACCATCTTTCCTGAGCAAGATGTCATGTAATTGCAATAAATTGTTGCATACGTTTAACAGCAGGTAACAATATTGAACTTACTGTTGACCCTGTGTCAAATATGGACTGGTTCATTCCAATCGACAGTCTCATTCCTTCGCAACCAGGGCGCTTAGCGCAGGATCAAAATTAGCGTGATTCATCTGACAGAACGACTCCACACGAACACTGCATGATCTGCAAAAGTTTTTTAAAACAGCATTAGGATCTCGGCATGTTTAGTAATTAACCGTTGCTTGATAATTTGTGACGTTATTAGCATTAAATCACTTGAAGATGATGGCCAAAATATGGTTTGGAATTGAGTGTTTGATTCCTCTAAACTGTGTGAGAGTGTATTGTTGGGGTCTTTAAGCTCTACTTTGAAGGACTCATTTCCACATTACAGTGACTGGTTGCCTAATCTGAGAATAAAGGATTTGAGACACTAGTATAGCCTACATTGGGGAGCCACTTGCTAGCTCCTGGGTCATATCATTGTGTATTTGGGTAGCCCAAAATGACATTGGATTGATGGCTAACAACTGTCCTATCTACTGCAGTGTTTCTATCTCCAGTACCTTTTGATATTAGTCTGTGTTAAATTTTTATCATCTAGGGACCAAATATATAGCATACTATGAATAGCCATGGCACTAGATTTGGCCATCCTGGTTGACCTGTTATAAAAAATGTGTCTGTCTTGACGGTGATAGCCTCAGTTTCTGCAGTCAGACCACACTTTATCCCTCGTGCAAACTGCGGTTATCAGTCATCCATCTCTCTCTTTCATTTCCATCACGGTTTGCCTTGGCTGACAGTATATTATCTCTCAAGGCAGAGGAGGCCGTGGGCTCCCCTCCACCGAAATCTATAAACCATTTTATATAGCATGAAGCACTGATTGGTGGACCTTGGTTCCACTGATTGGAGCCTGGGAATCTATATTCGAGTCTGACTTCCTCCTCATTGAACCCTATCTCAACTGGCAACCCATCATCCTCTCTTTTGCAAGAATCTCTAGTCGATAATCACATTTCTGGCAAATTCAAAGATTTATATTAGTTTTCACGCTCTGAACGATCGTTTTTAGTCATGTTTCTGGATTAACAGAGGACGATGGGGTTATCATGCAGTTGAGATAGGGTTCAATATCGCCAGAATAAGACTAGGAGGCTAAAAAGAGGAGGGGGGGGCAAGGTGTAAGTATGAGAGTTCGTAGACCCGAAAACCAGGTAGTTTTGGGGATTAGACAAGTGATGCCATAACTGTTTCCTCTGAGGCTGTAAAAAGATGAGAAGAAGTTTCAAGTAAAAACCACAGGACCAATTTCGGGAAAGGAAACCCTAGCTAATGAAGCTCTTGCCCTAATAAAAGAGCACCTGCGTTTTGCAACCGACTTCAGGATTTTTGCGTATCATTCATACATTGCGCTGCCTCATGTAGTTTTGCAAATCATTGGCTCAGTATGAATCTGCATACATATGCTGATACACAGTGGTAGTGTGTGTGTGTGTCTTATAAAACTATCTCTTCATTTGTAGATTACCAGGCATGTGCAATGGCAACCAATGACAGACCCCGGCGTGTCGGCGTGGCCATTTTCGGACTGGGTCGAGCTGGCCAGATCCACCTTGAGAACATTATGAATCTGCGTAAGGCTGATCTGAGGTACCTGGTAGAGGAGAACCTTGTCCACGGGCAGGCTGTGGCCCGCAAGAATCTTGTCGACGACTGTGTCAAAGTAATCGGGACCCCGGTCACGCCGCGCAAGTATTAGTGATCCAGGTTTGTAGATTGAGAAACATTCCACAAAACTGTAAATTTATTGTGCATGTTTTTTCCCCAAGAGCAATGCAGACTCACTATATAATATGGCTTTAAGGCTCACCACAGTCATTATGGCTGAGGGAGCTATTGTGATGGTGTATGTCTATCTATCTATCTATCTATCTATCTATCTATCTATCTATCTGTCTGTCGGTCGGTCTGTCTGTCTGTCTGTCTGTAAACAATTGATTCAAATTGTTACTCCTCCTGCAGTGTGTGGTTGATCATGATGAAACTTGGTCACAATGATCACTGAGTGAAGAGGCATCGGTGGTGTTCGAATTTGAGGTCAAAGTAATCTAGGGGTCATTTTGCCAGGATGGTAATTTGTGTGGTCAAAGAGTCAAAACGCTTCTTCTACACATATTGATTGGATGTCAGGATAGTTGGTCATTAGTAGCATTGACTTAATCATACATACATGGTGTTCAAGAAAGTGAGGTCAACGGTCATTAGGGTCAGTTTTGGCCATTTGGGAAAAAAATGCAAAATGCATTTCCTTCTACAGTTCAAATTGGATGTTTCATGAAACTTGGGCCAGTTGATCAGTGACCAATGGTACTCATGGGATGTTCAGAAATTAGGGGTCAAAGGTCATCTAAGGGTATGTGGCTAAAAAGGCCGCAAAGGATCCAAGCCATCATTCACCAAGTGTGGTGAGACATTTTCTTCTTACATGAATGAACAAAGGTGTGGGACCAAAGAAACAGCCATTTAGAATTATTTTAATATTATGATTTCTAGGGAGCATGACGTCAATAAAAATTCAGTTCTGATGCACAGGAAGACAATCAAAAACACACATTTATTTGGAAAGCTAATATATATATATATATATATATAAATATATATATATATATATATATAGATATAATATATATATATATAATATATACTATAATAAGTTTGATATTTGCAGGGGGAGATACTGTGCCAGTGCGCATTGGCACTCTTGTTTGTGGCCATCGCTGCCAGTTTCTTTAAACAATGCATCACTGACTTGCATACTTGTCTGCCTATAAAGTGAAGAAAGCTTGGATGATAGTAATTGCCACATGACTGCATCGGAGTTGCTTTTTACATAATATACCACTTGGGGAGAACATGGTTCTTGGTTTTGGTTTTAACGTGTTAACGCACGCAAAACTCTAACGCACTGTCCGATTGACACAAAACTTTGCAAAATAATTCACCCTACAAAATCGCGGATGAGTTCAAATGTCGGTGTCGTCCTCCCATTCTGGCGGTGGCCATTTGGATTTCCACAAAGTCATGAGTGTCCTTTAGGGATGCCAGTACTTTATAAAGGTGCATTAATATATATTATCATCCTATACAACCCCTGGACAAAATAATCAGTTCTGCCGCTATTGATCTTTCAGTGTCGCAGCGGTCATAATTTGCACCCCACGAAACACACACGAGGAACTAGTGAGACGATCCCTCGAGTCAGGTAATTTACTGGCGATCCCAATTTTTTGTGTGCTTTTGCTCCACGGCCTTTCCAGAAGAGCCTAGCCTTCATGTTTCATCATTGTAAGCTGTGTTTCGGAATCAAGAAAACAGCCTCATGTTTGAAGTTGGAAAAGTTGGAATGTAATTGGAATTACTGTGCATGATTATTTCTTAATCGGAGCAATATATACATATCAATATTGTGGCGCTTGTCCACAAATGTTTAAGAGATCATGATTTTTTATTCCTTGGACGGGATTCCCAAGGAATCTATTCAGTCACGCGGCGTTTTCGTATGTTGTGTGTGTGGTATGTAAGTCCACATGCGCTGGTGGGAATAAGTTCAAACTTGGTGGGTGTGCTTCCCATGGTGAGTTTCATGACGCTATATTTATTGTTGTAATGGGTAGAGGTCAAATTTTGGGCAAAGGTGGAAACTTATTAAAATTCTGTATTTGGTCACTCTTACTTGGAATCAGACAAAGGCCAACATGCCCAGTGGGAATCAAGTTCAAACTTCGTTGGTGTGCTTCCCATGGCGTACCTGAAGGCTATTTATTGTTTTGTACAACAGTTCACAGTTCACGTGATCCATCATATACAGCTTGTAAAATGCTGGTAATTTTTGGCATAGAACTAATTTTACTTGTAATCAGGCATTCCAAAACCTGCCGCTGGTCTGAAACAATGCTAGTAATTTATTGTGCTATATGATCTCAGTTTAAGCATGAGAATTTTGTTAGGGAATTAAGAACTTGAACACAAACAGACCGTTTTGTCCAAGGAATCACTAACCTTTTGGCTTTCTTCTCTGGTTCCTGGTTGGCTCCATCAGCTGTTCACACAAAGTTGTCCTGTGAAATGAACTTCACACTCTGCCTATATGGTGGCCATAGTGACCCAATGCAGAAACTGCCGTTATAGGTTCATGTTCGTGTACAAGCATATCCCGTAGTTACTCAAAGACGACTACGGTTTCGACTTCAGTCTTTTGATATAAGAAAGTCTTGACGTTGGTCAAAATTGCAGGTGCCTTTTTATTGAGGCCCTGCAGTCCTCACAAGGAGAGGGGGGCCATGGGTGCATATGCCCTTCATCATATTTTGCCTGAAAATGATTTTGTTGAATTCATAATTTTTTTTTTTTTTTCGGTGGTAAGGGTGAGGGTCAGGGTGTAAATCCGCATATACCCCCTGGAAATGACCAAGTGGCTTATATACAGTTGGTGTAGCTTTGTTCTTCCACCCGGCAGAATCGGGGTTTGAAGTCCCGGTCTGGTGATACCGAGACTTCTTAAATGGTAATAACCTGTTGCTGTCTTGCTGGGTGCTCAGCACAGAGATGGGAAGCTGGGAAGGAAACTGCTGTTTCAGACAGCACTGGTGCCTTGTCTGATCAATTAGCCCCTCGCAGTAAGTGCTGTTCACGGCGTGTGCTCCAAACTTTTCCCTCCTTTTTCCTCCATGACAAGGGAACTGCGATTATGAATGACACTAAATCGCTAAGGGACGATCAACATCAATTTTTTTCCAAAGAACCACCTTCCCCATAATCGTCACCAAATCAAGATCTCCACCGTCTCGATATGCCCCCTCCCCCACCAGCGGACACTGATGAATACGACATTGCTGCTCTTCCTCTTACGGCAAAGCGTGTGTTTTCTGTGATAAACCAATGCCTTCACACTGAGGGTGTTCAATCCTGCTATGACCATGCTTGGCGAAGAACCACACCCCCCTCTCTGTGCCTTTTAACAGTTGAGTCCCTGATGTCTTTTTTTTTGATTGGCTGCGGTTTAAGTCGTCTGTTTAGTGTTTAGAGAATTACGTATTCGCCTCCAATGAGGGTCCCTGATTAGTTACCAGTCATGTGACACCATACATCATGCTAACAAGCTAACAGTCCGGGAGACTGAAGTTTAGGCCACGCCACTACTAGCACTGGTTTTGTACACCATGTACAACTCCTTGACACCACAGCTGCTTACTCTGATCACTGACCATGTTCCAATTTCGAGTCGCCGGCAAAAATCTCCATCACTAACAGTCAAGCACAAAAATTATGCACCCATTCATTCCTGTGCGGAAAAAAGAAGATGGCAATCACTTACTAATAATGGACGGGTCCTGTTTGCAATAAAACAGTATCGTGAAGGTTATCAGAACAAATTTTGAAATTGCCTTTCATAGAGAGGATAATGCTCTTTTTTCGATCACAAAAGAATGGCAGTGGACAATCGTGGCGCTTGCAACAAACATTCCAGGGTTGCATTACAGCAGTCCACCACACAATTTCCCTGGTTGGCTGTGCTTGCAGTGCGATGTGGCAAGGTCTTCATGTTCCTCTATAATGCAGTGGCAGTTTAATCGAGTTTGTGTACAAGAATTTGCAATAAGTCCTGTCGGTCGGCTGTCAGCAGTCACATTGAACTTTTGCTCCCCAGGATCTGAGAAAAATGGTCCGGCTCCTGGAGTTCAAATAATCGTCTTCCTCGGATGGGGACTTAAAATTGCGGTCCTGGGGGCAGGTTGGGATGATTTACACACCACTGCCTGGAAATCATCTGATCACCAGTTCCAGAAGAGGAGGAGGCGTGTATCCCGGTGGCCCTTCATGAACCATATGGCCAAAGTTCCTTGTTGAGGCCCTCCCTGAAACCCGAAAATCTATTTTGAAGGGGGAAATCAAAAACCAAATCGATTGAACAGGAGGCCACTTTGGTGGTTTCTTTACATGGGAAGTGTGAGCCGAACCCATCTTCAAAGTATGATGGTCATGTAATTATATCCCTTCAACACTTTTAGTGTTCGGGGACATATGGTTTTGGGGGTGTAGCCGCCGTCATCAGCTGCCCGCCATTGCCGCCGCCACCACCCGCCGCCTCTGGAAACTTTAGACTTAGCGCACGATAACTCTTAAACAAAAATACCCAAAACACGCTTTCTCTGATCGATCCGAAATTCGGAACGCATGTCCATCCTTGTAAATCTTTGAAGAGTTCGAAAGTGGGCATCGCGGCCCGTCGCTGCCCTCTATTTTGCAGGTTTTAACCGAAAAATACAGAGTATCCGATTTACATTACACAAAACTTTGTGGTTTGGGGGACAAAAGTTGGTCCGGAAAAACCTGAGAGTGATTTCAAAAGTCCCAGAGGTCAATTTGCGTTTATTGTGCTTTTTCTAACATTTAAGATTTTGGGAAACTTTGGACAGTTGGCCCCTGAACAACAGGTAGGGCATTTCATTTCAAAGTCACCAAGGGGTCAAATAGACATAATTTATGTGCTCCCTTCAAACAAAGTGCACAAAGGCCATTTCTGCGGGGATATCAACGACGACGGTTCACCCAGCCCACATGTCTAGTGAGACCTTGCCTCTGGTCCTTCCCTTTTGTACATTTTCAGTATGCCAACCTCCCGACTGAATTTAATGAGTTCTGAGTCACAGCTGTTGACAAAAAAAAAATTCTACCTGGTGAATTGCGGAGGGGCTGGGGTGGGGGGTCTATTTGAGGGGGGTTGGGGGGGGTCTTTGGGAAACAAGTGGATCCCCTGCAATACGAAGTCAATGCAGGACACGATAAAAGGGTATGAATATAAAAGATTCACAGCTAATAGAGAAAAACTCAATTAATTTCTTGGCAAATACATAGTTCTGTTTCCCTGTTATCAAGGAGCAAAAGTTCAAAGTCATGTCTCTGTCTTTCTTGAGCGCAACATCTAGTGTTGGTTTCAGCATTTTAAAAGCCCAGTAATACGGTTCCTGTCTTTCTCAGTGTTCTCCCTCTGGTTTGGAATTTTCTCCCAATATATATCAGAAAACATCTCCTTTGGTACGGTTCTTGAGACTTACCACCTGTTTTTTACAAAAAGCTGGTGGTATCTATTTCTTCAGCTTCTTTTGTGAAAAAAAAAGGGCATAGGGAGTTACTTGTAATTATTTATTAAACTAAATTGGTTACATGCCATGTCTCAAGGCCATTAATCAGATAGAGATGTATAAGGGTTGTGAGTTTTAGGCAGGAGCTTGCTGTGTTGATAAGTGAAAGTAAAAGTGGCAAGGCCAAGATAATTTGGCCGGGGGGTGGGTGGAAATTCCCGGCGTGTACCATGTATGCGTCAGTTCTATTGGTGCGTCAGCGCTACAATCTATGGTAGGGTCTTTGCTTCTATTTATTTGACGAGGAGATTGCTATCTCAGAGCTTCTATATGGTTAGAATTTCCTGCCAGCACTTTGGTAACATCATGATCAGTGATCTGAGCTTGTATTTATATATTATTAAATATTTGAGAGGGTAAGAACTTGGTTGGCCAAAACGCTAATCTTATCCGAGTTATGATATATAGCAAATGATTAGACTTAAAGAAAAACGGAAACTAATAAAAGAAAGTGAATATAAAACATTTGGAAATAGGCAATGGACGGAGAATGAATGAAAAAAAATATAATATAATATGATTAAGCTAGCAGCAGATGTACAGTCTTTTGAATGTTGGGGGAAATTACATAATTCTCAACAGAGCATTTATATAAAAAGGAGGTGATGAATAATTAACATCAAAACATTTTTTGTCTCGCCTGAATGGAAATTCAGGAAGAGGGACTTAGTGGCACTATTGGCGGGTATGTGTGTGCGTGAGTATGTCACCTTTCTTGTTAGCAGGATTTCTCACCAAACCGTGAGGCCGATTATGCCAAAATTTGGTTTGTTGTAGCACCAGGGGTGGGTGTTGTACATATCGGATTAGATTTTGTGCAGCAAAAGTCATTAAATAAGTTGGGTAATTCGCTCATTTTATGTGAATTTGTTGTTCAAGCTCGTTTTCAAGATTATGCAAGAACCTTATGATGCTACAGTGATGGAGTTTGGCATGTAGGACTTGGATGACGGTAATGAACTGAATAGATTTTCAGCCTAAAATATGCTAAAAAGTGTCTTAATTTGCCATATCATTATGCACCATTTTTCAAGTTAGTCGATTTTAACGAAACTTGGGCATGTGGTCTACCAAGGTTCCTGAGAAATTTAAAAGTGAAGGCGGGGATGGAGGCATATAATGTGTCTTAATTTGCATGATTTATGCAATTTTGAAAGTTTGTTGGATTTCCACAAGACTTGGTAGATGTGATCCCACCTTTGATCCTCATCATTTTAAAAGTACAGCTGGGGTTAGTAGAGGTCATTGTATGTGCCTAGTTTGCATAATTTATTCCAATTTCCAACTTGGCAAGAGTTCACACCAGTAGGTATGGTCCTGTTAACATTTTCTGGATCTGATGTGTTTGATTTTCATGAATTCGATTGAATTCATCATATAATAGCTCCTGCTAGAATGAAGCACTGAGGTACGAGTAAACCATAGCTCCTGTGACAATTTTACTGCTGTTATAAGCTGCCCACAAGCATACCCTCTCTTACCCAACAATTTTGATTAGGTTGATTAGACTACAAAAATACTGTAACATTTTTCTTTTCTCTCTTCTTACCTGGGGATGCGTGCCCAGGAAATGGTCTGTGACTGTGTGCTATAATGACAAGTATATGTCAAAATAGGCAATTAACAGATAGACAAATTGGGGGTTTTCCTAAAATATATTTTGTAAATACTTGACTGGCTGTGGAGGTAGGTTGTTGGTGTGTGGGGGAGGGGGAGGGGTTGCTGCATGGCTGGGGGTTGGGGAAGGGCTGGCATGTCCTGGCTGTTCGGAAAATGAAGGCAGAATAATGAAGGAAATTTTTATTTGTAAAAGGCAAAGAAGCCCGGGCTGCTTAGGGGATTAGAACATTTCAAGTTGGATTTGGGTCAGAGAAGTGGGTTGACTGAGCGATAAAAACTTTATTCAAATTTAGGTATTTATGGAGAGAAGAGTGGGGGGGGCATGAAGAACATGGGGACTTTTGTATTAAGAGTAAAAAACGGTCAGTATTTAGGAATTTTTATGTGTTATATGTGAAAATATGTGATGTTCGTTTGACATGACGTGGTCGGCATGAACCTAGTGGTTGTTTATATGGTGAAAAAATACAAACCACTGATCGCGCAACCAGGCGAGACACTTCTTGGCGATCCCCTTGTTATATTGCCTATTTATGCATTGATTTTTCAAGTTGTTAGCAGGTGATTGTGATTTGGCACATAGGTACGAGGATATAAAGTAGATGAAGTGATTAGATTCATCCTTATAATATGTAAGTTAAGTCGTGTCTAATTAGCTAATTAGCAAAAATCCAAACGTGGGGAAAGGATTTGGGGTCATGGAGGTCATTCAATGAGTATAATTTGTATAATTTAGGCAAAATGATAAAGCTTGTTGGATTTCCATTAATCCTAACTGGTGGGTTGGTTTACCGCTGTTTTCCAGGAAATTTCAATATAGTTTCAGGATTACTGGAGGTGATTCCACATGTCCAATTTGAAAAATTGAGTAAAAAAAATTGTTCCATGAAAGTCGATGGGTATGGTTTTGCCTTTAGTCTTGAAGTAATTTAACAATATCACAGCTGTGATGATATTGCGTGTATAATGCGCAGAGATGCAGTCGGAGTATCGTTTTCTACATATAGTGATATCAATGATGATATATAATAATAATAATCACAATTACACCAATTGTGATGACATTACATGTATGATGAGCAAAAATGCAGTCTATGTACAACTGTTTTTACACATAAAAAATAATAATCTGTTGCGAGTTGTTGTCTCATGCATATGGCTTCCCTGGATGTAGAGATCTTGGCTGGTGACTTTTTCCGTGTATAACAGTACTTGTCAGAATTGATAGGTGATCGAGCTACTGTGCCACTCTCTGTATACTCATTTCCTCTGCAGGCGTTTTGACCCCAGTACAAGCCTGATCAGAGAGCGTTCCCTCCAGGGTGACGTCGGGCAGGTCCAGAGCATCAAAACTGCAGCAGGGACGGATCTCTGCCGCCCCCAGAATACATCAAATGTCAGGTACCACAAACTCCTCAACTGTCAGCCTCTGTTTTCGTTTTGCAATTGGTGAAGTTTGCTAATTTATGGGACATAGTTATTGAGGTGTTGTGGGGAAACATTTCTAGGTGTTATAACAAGTCATGCCAATATGACTTGATCAAACCAAAAAATGTTGTGATTTAGGCGACTCTGTGGAGATAAGTCTTCATTGGAACAAGGCAAATGCTGGAATACTGAAAGGCTGGGAGCATTCAGTGACTCGTGTACTGCCTCCCTAAGACATTTGCGATAATAAATTTAGTGACTAGGTCCAATTTCAATGCTGATTACTGATTTTGATGGTCCTCATGCAATCTTCCTGGTTTTCAGTTGTGTCACAGATGCCTGCCGCCCCTGACCATGGTGGTACAGTCACTTGTCAGGTGTATAATGTACCCCCCCCCCCCCGATACCTCAGGCAAGGTGAGTCACTGGATGGTCTTTGTCGCCAATATCAAGGATGAACTAACGTGAGTCAATATTATATGCGTCTGTCATAGTGATGATACCGTCATTTATATAGGATTGCAATGAAAAATTTGTTGCCTGTCCACAACACAAGATAGTGAAGAAACCCTCTTGAGGAAAATGATGACTCTGTTAGGAAAACCCAGCATAGAAAAGTAGACTCCCCAGGAAAATGGTGATGCTGGGAGGCAACACAAGTACTTCTCTGATTGATATCTTGTGATCGATTTTGTAAGTTTCCATTTGGATCTCACCTATCGTTTCGTCTATTTGGCCGGCAGTCCTCTATTTTACATTGAATTAGTTTGTATTACAGGGGATCACTCAATTCTTCCCTTGAGGTCACAAGCAATTTTTGCAATAGCTGATTGTGCCTATTGGCGAGCTCAAATCGTCTGGAACTCGGCAGGGGTTTGGCCGCCATAATGTAATGGAAAGAAAGTACAAAGGGCCAAGTCATATTAACATGACTATTGGCCTCAATAATAGAGCTATTTCATGATTGTATAAAGCTGGTATAATGAGGACAGGTGTGGTGCGGAGGCAGGACAAAGACCATTTCGGCGCCAAACAACTAAAAAGGCACAAAGAAACATTGCTCCACAAGGAGAGCGCAACCAAACACCGGAGCCCGACAGCAGCCAGGGTGGCACTCCGCACGAAAATGACAAATGTTGAAATATAGCGTTACATTGTTTTATCAGTTCTGAGCTAGACATTCCTTTGATCCCGTTTACAGGTGGGATTTTTCATGACTGCGCCATCCATGACATAACATAATGTGCTGGATCCTCAGAGAATTCCCGACCTCTGTCTTCACCCAGGCGCACGCCTTTCACGAGGAAATTGGTCAACTGGGAGACGTCGACCGGTGGTCATCTTGTTGAAGTTTCCCAGTGGCTGTTTAGGTAGCATTGAATTGAGCAGGTTTGCAGCTTTCGGCTATGATCAGCGGTGGAGGGAGCTGTACGGATAACTTTAAAGAGTAAATTTTAATGCTTTCCATCAGGTAGCCGTACAAGAATCCTTCCATTTTTGTGTAGATATGGAGTCATTTCAATGAAAATTTGGGAAATTCATATTTCTACTGATGAAATTTCCTAGTGGCTGTTTAGGCAGTATTGAACTCAGCAGGTTCGTGGCTTTCAGTTAAGATCAGCAATTAGAAGTGAGCTGCTGCCATTACCTTTAAAGAGTAAAGTTAATTGAATGCTCCCAATAAAGGGCAGTACAAGAAACCTATATTTCTGTGTAGATATGCAGTCATTTTGGTGAAAATTTGGGGAACTGTGGAAATTTAATATTTTGGCAAATTCTGACTTGTAAACACGATAACTCAATGGATGAATCGAGTTCAGCCTTTTTATGTTGGTTTCCCATGAATAATAAGTGGCTTGGGGTCAGAACAAAGGTCAACAGATGCCTTGTGAACACGACAAGTCCAGAATGCTCATGATCTGTTAAGGAATCTCGAAGCCCTTTGACTTTCTGATTTATTCATGGAGAGAGATAGGGGTCACTTTGCTGCATGTCAGTCCATCGGATTGTCTGTCTGTCCTTGTGTGCACAGCTACTGGTAGATCTCTGTGAATGCCCTCGCTAGAATTATGTTTAGAGGTGCATGGCCAATTGTTGGCGTGTGGCTCCTATTTCCTGCTCAAATGGCTGTATTGATTTGCATGAATTAGAACATTGAATTAGCCCGATGAGATCTCAAGGTCGTAGGTTGGTTGCACTGGTAGTGCAGTCTGGTTTATATAACAACTAGGAAGGGTGTGTAATCGATAAATTCTGGTCATATGCGCTAATCAAGTAGTCCAATTTGCAAAACCTATGCAATTTGTTCAGTTTGGCTAATTTTCTGCAAACTTCAAAGATATCTGATCTATTAGAAGCTTGGTCAATGTGTTCTGTTTTTGGTTCTGATGCAATAAGGTGAAATACTTGCAGCATATGAAATAGTGCCAGACACTTGGAGAAAACCTGTATGTTGTCTATAGCTTTGTATACAAACTGACTGCTATGCACATCCTGAGATGTTGCAAACTTGCGCACTGAGGAACTTTCCGCATTGGGACACGTGCAGCTATATCAACGCTGGATACTTCACTAAAACACAATGACTATTCTTTGTTTATGTAATCTCTTTCACTAAAACACAATGACCATTCTTCGATCATGTAATCTCTTTCACTAATACACAATGACCATTCTCGAATGTAATTTCCTTCACTAAAATGCAATGACCATTCTTCATTTAATGTAATCTCTTTCACTAAAACACAATGACTATTCTTTGTTTATGTAATCTCTTTCACTAGAACACATGTGACCATTCTTGAAATGGGGTCTCACTGCCCATTTGGTCCCGTCAACTTCTCCATGTACGTACGCAGTCTAACGCAAACTCGATTGTCCTTCGCCTTGTTTACAAGATGTGAATATTGTCCTTTTCAACGCTTTTTGCAGGTTTTTGGTTCTGCAGGAATGTTGGAGCAGCGTATCGTAGTCCACCACCGTGATCAGCAACCTCTCCACTGGGGCTGCGCCGAGGCCAATAACGAATCCTCACTCAGAGCGTAACCTTTTGGGGGGGGGAAAAAATAGGGAATCCTATGAACTGGAAATGGCACACTTCATCGACGTTGTGCTTGGTAAGGAATTGATGGGAAAACCAACAGAACTTTGTTCTCTAACTTTGTTATAGCAAGTTATGGTAGCATGCAGCACCGTAGGTGCAGTGCATGCAGCACCATAGGTGCAGTGCATGCAGCACCATAGGTGCAGTGCACGCAGCACCATAGGTGCAGTGCACGCAGCACCATAGGTGCAGTGCACGCAGCACCATAGGTGCAGTGCACGCAGCACCATAGGTGCAGTGCACACAGCGCCATAGGTGCGCGTGCAGCACCACAGTCACAATGTAACATTAGTTACCACAGATACGATCACTGATCTATGGAGACATCTGTTGTTACATTGTGACCTGTAGCTGGCCTGCTTCATAGCTAAGACTGCTGCACCATGCATGCAGTCGAGCTACATTACAATGTAAGCAATTAGGTTTACAACAAATACAGTGTGTATATATGTTCACTGATCTATGGAGACATCTGTTGTTACGTTGTGAACGTAGCAGCCTGCATATGGCTGAGGCTGCAGTTACAATGTAACAATAGATACAACAGATACAGAGTGTATGCTCACTGATCTATGGAGACATCTGTTGTTACATTGTGACCTGTAGCTGGCCTGCATTATAGCTGAGGTTACATGCTCCATGGATGCAGTTGAGATAACAACTGCAATGTAACAATAGATGTACAACAAATATACCACTGATACAGTGTGTATATGTGTATTGTCCATGAGATTTCTAGCTGGCATGCACTAGTAGTAGCTACAACCACATTGTAACAACATATACAATGAATATAAATATAGTGTGGTACCGATGGATGGGAGACCACTATTGTTAATTGTAGACAGCAGCTGAATGAGCAAAAGTTATTCGCGCACTATGAATGAAGCCATAGAGGCACAGTCCTCTGGTGGCATTGGTCAAGAAATTGATGGCAACGTGCCTGAACGTCATATTAACAATCTAAGCAACTTGATTTTTATCTGGTTTTTCCTAGAGCCAATATACTTTGAGAGGATATGATGGCTCTGTAACCCCACCCGTACGGCCATTGAAAAGTCATAAAAATTATGTGATGCAATTTGTTCGCACAAATTTTGTGTGAATGTTGCATGCTGAACTAAGCCAATAAGCCAGTCTAAGTCTACACGCGATAGAAAAATTACATGCATTGAAAATGCAAACAACACAATATCATGACATGTTGTCCGGCAACATTCATGCAGTCATTTTGTGAATTATAGATGTTGCGCCATTGGTTGGTTTGAGCTTTTTTTTTTTTTTCAAACCGATTTTGTTGATTGGGCCGCAAAATATTTGAGCTTGAAGCGCAGAAGATATGTACTGAAGACTCATTTGTACAAAGATTGAATTCGGAAAGCACGAGGGTGCCCATTATTTTTCAGCAAGTTGGTCAATAGGCTCCCAAAATAATGGACAATGCTTCCCCAAAACATGCATATAAGTGCCTACATTTGTTCCGCGTTCTGAAGGATTTTCAAGAAGCCACTGAGAACTGCCAAATAGCTGTGCACACCATCAAACTTTTGTGATGTGCACCTTCATGGATAATTTCTGACCAGAATAGCGAACAGTAACTGACATTTTTTTTCCATTTATGACAGTGAGCAGTTTTGAATAACTCATTTTTCAGCATTTGCAGGTCCCATGAAAGCCACACTTAATGAGGGTGATGTAAAGTGACAGTTCACTGTGAAGCATCCATCTATGTTTACCTGATAGTTAGTAGCCCGTACAAAAGGCCTCACTACGGCATACTGATACATATCAACTAAAAACTCTAATAAATAAAATTGATATCCCTCTGCCATTACCAGGGGTAAGAGGGAAAGCCTGTGAGCCCCCAAACAGGAGACCTTGCAAGCGAGTGCATGCTCAGCTTGTGCCGAATAATGGAGACGGGAAGATGGTATTCCGAGGAGGTCCACGAGAGAAGTGAAAAAATAATGAGACTTCACACCAGTAATCTTTGGTGGAGATGCTGACTAAGCGAGGCGTCGTCTGACAGCTGCCCGCCCAGGACAAGAAAGTGGTCTCAAATTCAGTTGTAATTTCCTATCCCTTCCGAATACCAATGATACTTTTCCAATGAGGGAAAGAAAGGATGTGACTGAAGCTGCCTGTTGTGCATATATATGGGAGTAAATTTCCAATTCACTGCGCTCCCGAACTCACCTTGTTTAGCTCATCTAATTAGCAGTGCCCTAGTAAATCGATTTATCGGGCTGCTTTTGCAACCCCACCTCAACTCAAATTCATTATGACTCAATGTTAGGCTAGCGATACTGGAACACGTGAAATTTTGGACCCGATAAATTTCGGCCTAGAAACGAGAGGTGGTACCTAACGATATCCTCCAGAAATTATGGGCAAAGTGAATATATCCAAGAATAATCCATATAAAATCCTTATAATCCAGGTTTTTGGTTCTAGAAATCGTGAATGATAATGTGAACGGAGAAAAGTGGAGTGCGACGACAGATAGAAGACGTGTTTGTTATGTAACGGGCAAATAGATGGTGTCTCTAGAGGTGTCAATTATGCATGAGTTGGGGGCGGGGTTGAAGAAAGAAGCAGCCGATGAGATTAGAGTTACTAGGGCAAATGCTAATTAGATGGCTCAAGAAGGTAGTATGGTCGCTGAGTTAATACCCAACCAGTAAGTTTTGAGGAATCAGGGGAAACCCCCAGTGGTCGTGGGGAACCCCCAGTGATCAGGGAAAACCCCCCCGTGGTCCAGGGCATTCCCCCTATATCATAACAGGTGCATGACTCGGGAGGACTTGTAAAACTGACTCTGGGGTCGAAAATACATTAGTCCCCTCGAAAATGAAAGGTTTGCCCCAGAAAAAATTGGGCCCTTAATGAATTGGTATTGTGCATTTTAGTGAGGCAATTTATCATAGCTGATATCTCCTATATCAAAGTCAATATACCAACACCCGGTAATTTAAGTACGTGACCGTATGCACAGGTAGCAAGTCAATATACTACTACATACACCATCTGTAGTACTTGACGGGAGTTGACAGTACCGTGTTGCATTGAACATTGTATTTCCTCCTCGAGTCGTTCACATTAATTGCTGGGAAAAATTGCTTTTTGGGGGGGAGGGGCTAATTATTCCTAAATATTTTCATATTACTCCATGATTTCTAAAATTTTATTGAAGCAGCTGAATGCCAATATTAATATTTTTACTCATCTCATGACCAATTTGCTAAAAAAATTCTCATCATTCACATAACTATCCCATGGTAACCTTTTTTCGTATTTTTTCTTCAAATCAACTTTGCATGTGTTTCTGAATTCTTTGAATCATATCCACACAATGTTATAGGTCCCGTCAGCATTGTCCTTGTCCAGGTGTGGGCAACCACCATAGGGATAAGAGGTAGAGGGGGGTCCGAAGCTCATCCCAAATGTGACGGTCACGCTGAAATGTTTAATTGATCTGTGAGCGATTTCTCATCCAATAGCTTGAACGATGAAGGTTGTGTGACCCTGAAGCCAGGATAATGTTTACAGCTGATGTCACAACAGGTAGTCTGTACAGGGGTGGTTCTTGGCACCTGTCACAATACCCAGTGCCTTTCAACATTGCTATGGTGGGTCCTTGGGGGACAGCGCTCCGCTCTCTGTTCTTCCAATTCAAATATTAGCGATCTAACTCAGGTTCGATGCTGCCCTCCATCATTCCTGGCACATAAAAGGCTGACTCGCACATGTGTTTCCTGCTGGGATTTTGTTGAGGTCTGATTTCACAGAATTCCTCTTTATTTTTTTTTTAATTTTTTTTTTTATTAAGGTATGAAGGTAAAACTTCATACAACAGAGCTACAATTCAATATATTTAAAAGTGTGGTGGGTATGGTTTTATATTCGTTCCAACTGTTGAAAAATTGTTGAAAAATAATTCATTCAAATTTTTAAGTTTGTTTTATTTTTTACCTTCATCCCCCCAAAGAACCAGCATTTATAGGTTTGGGGCACTGGGGTCATTCGTTGTCCTTATTTGCTTCATTATGCAACTTTTTATGAACCCATAATTTGAAGGTAAGAAGTATTTTTGGCTTAACGACTAACTTCACACATGTGAATCATGGTAATTGTTATACTTGTGGGTTTTTTTTCAACACATGAAATTTTTGGTTTCATGTGAGCCTTCAGTATTAATATTTTTACAGCATTCACAACCACCATATTTTTTGTTTGTCATTTTTTTTACATTCTTAAAACTGCAAGAATCTGAGCAGTTTTGTTGGGAGGCATGAGAATGGAGACCTTACGATCCTACGGTGGAAGGGACTGTGGGTCTGCTGGACATCTTCCTCAGTGATGAGATTCTTGTCAACACTACTTGTCGAGTGGGATGATAGGTTGGAATGGTTCAAATTCAACTGGATAAATCGTAAAAAAAAAAAAAATCGCATATAGTATGATATTAGATTATAATCGATATTCTAGGTTTATGATTTATATCCTTGATATTATTTTAGTCCTAGATACATATCCAAAGAAAATTCAGGGGCAATTTCGAATAATCAGTAATCAGCATTACCGCACATGTTTATGTAGATATTTTGTGATTTTCAAAAAAAATAACTATTGATCATAAGCAGTTCATGGCACAAATACTGTCACAATTTATATCAAACAACTTATTTCTTGCATCATCTCCCACCACCTCTAAGGTAAGTCCTGGGATAAAATATTTGTTTCATTATGATTATGACTTGCAGTGAGTTTTATTCATCACTAGATAATGACTAATGAAAAGTCCTAGTCCTGTTTGAGCTTTTTTTCACCAGCAAAACACAGCCTCAAACCACAATTCTTTCGTCAGGAAAAATTGAAGAACAAAATAGCTGCTGCCACTACTGGTAATAAACGGTTTATGCTTGTGCATATACACTGAATACCTTTCACAAACATATTATACACAAATGGTGGGAATCTGCCCCCAATCACTTTGCACGATCTAGGAATAGTTATGATTTATTTGATGTCACATTTTTCTTTCAGTCATCGCACTTCGCGCTGAGTGATAACAGTTGGGGCTGACAGAAACAATTAAATTAAATTGTTGAAATGAATCCATTTGTGTTTATTTACTCGTATGAAATAGATCACCCGGCTAAACGAGTCTCATGATTGGACGGCGGTCCCCCTGAAAACCGATAGTGCGAGGTCGAGTCATCATCATGATGTACAGTTTTACTTGAATATCCATTCTGGCATGGGTTAGAGGGTGGGAACTCATGCTGACAGCACACTCTCTCCACTCTATCGGGCAGGGCACTTCGCCAGCCGTAGCTGCAAGTAATACGGCATAACTTCGACCCAGGCTTCCGGGGCCTCACCTCTACCCATGCTGACCGACCACATAAATCTACCCTAAATTATTCACCAACTAGTTATTATGGAACTCTCTTTGAAAATGTTCCTAGTCCATGTGCAACCCTTTGTAAAAGCTTCTCTGCACGCAATTAGATGATAGGGACATTCGGTCAGTTACCTCGATCAGAAGACACCCCACCATGCTGCAATCCATGCTTGTCACATCTAGTCTGGATGGCCCTGTAATCCTGGTTGTTTGGTCCCCTGACAACCTCATTAACAAACTTCAGTGAGTGCAAAACATTGCTGCGCGACTTGTTCTCTGTGTTTCCTCTTGGTTGCTATCGCGCTCTGCAGGCTTCACTGGCCTCCCTATAATGCAGAGCCATTGCTTTTAAAATCGTCTACTGCCTTACAAGCTGTCAACTGTATGGCTCCTGATTTCATCCCAGAGCTTGTTCAGCTGCCTGTTCCTTCTAGAGCTTTAAGGGCAGCGTTCTAGCTCATCTCAAATTTCATGGCACGCTCGTCCATCAAATTCTATTGGGATCGTTCGGTGCGTTCTGCTTGCTCCCTCACTTAGAATGCTCCTCCAACTCTGTTCTTCTCTCTTGCCCCCCTGTGGCTATTTTCAAGTCTCGTCTTAAAACGTTCCTCTTCACCCCGCATTAATCGTCTGAATAATCCTTTATTTCTGTCTTTGTTGTGTGTTTTGCTTCCTCCCCTTTGTTTGTCTTTTCTGTTCCCGTTCTGTTTCCTTCTTCTGTTTCCTATTCGCCTAACTGTTGGTTATTAGGTCTTGTAAACGCCTAGAGGCCTTTTTGCATTGGCGCTCTATCAAGTCCCCATTAGTATTATATATTATCATTCATCCTTTCAAACATGACCGAACCCCTTCAATTCAACCTGCGATTCTGAACACAATCATGAATTTTAGCTAGACATAGATCATCTCTTACTCCTCAATAATTTTCTGTCCATTCTCATTCATTTCATCTATAGTCCTAGTTGGATCTTCTTCTTACAATACCCAATACCATAGAGCACAACACCTCGCGACACAAGCCTCAACTTGAGAACCAATGGTTCAGCAGCTCAACCGACAAATTTCCAATACTGTTGAACTGGTATGTGTTTTTTGGAATGTGCATTGATTTCAGTTTATTCACCTTTGATGACACTGAGCGAGCATTCATTTGTGAGAGGAGATCATAGTTTTCCACATAATAGTCCATTAATGGCCTACCTTAATGACCTTTACCTTGACCTTTGGTGGGTCAAATGTACCCCGCAGCAGTCAATGATATCATTAATGTCCAACTCTGGTCAATGTCCGTAAAAGCCTGAGCATTAAGGGCCAAAAGCATGTAAATTTTCATATTATTCTACAATTCGAACAAAATTGCTTAGTACCCCCTTTTAATGGCCTTCCACCTACATTCCCTGTGGGACCCCAAAGGTACGACTAGTCAATGATTATACTGTGTTCACAAATCATGGCAATCTGAGCTAACTGCAGTTTGTCCACATCATGACCCATTGTGCCTAGGCCCAACCTGGGCCCTGGACCCAAATTCCGGAACACCCCCCCATGGCCCTCTACCGACCAGGAAGCATAGTGTAACTCTGTGAATAAAATCCATTGAAAGCTTGTGTGAGGAAATGCATTTCAAGACTATGTATGGTAAATTTCCATAATATGATTGGGCCTTAACCGCCCCAGTGGCATACCCTGACCGAATATAATGAAGTTATGCCATCAAGCCAGTATTATCACTGAACATGTCGATCACATGTAACTTGAAGAGGACGAACTAGTGGAAGAGATGCATTTCAGTACCATCGTGTGAAATTCCCATAGAAAGGGCCCCGAATGGGACTCGAACCAAAATACCTGAACAACCTAAAGCCGCGTTTCCATGCACGGGCGGGCGTCTAACATCGCCCATCTTTATTTTCAATGGAGCCGTTCCATTCACCACGCGGACGGGCGGGGCGGGGCGGCGTTAAATCCTTTCCTCGAATCCGGTCATGTAGGAATTTTTTTTTGTTTTTTCCGCCGCCGCGTGTCCCGTGATTTCGCAAAAAGATTGCAGGGATTTCCCTGCAATCTTACCATCCTACCGGCTTGAAGCTGGATGATGGGAGAGTAAGACAAGTTTAGGTTCCAATAATGTTCCAAACAACATTCTAAACTGTTTCTTCAACACTAGGGATTAGATTTTATACAGATTATCTCTATTTTTAACGGCCCGACACCTATTTGAACAAAAATTTACATGTTTAAAATAAACATGATATTTCAAGTAATTTGCTGAATAATTTAACATCTCCAAACCTTTCATTGTAGTTTTATGGTGGCCTCATCGTTAACATTCAGACAATGGTTTTTCAAAATGAACACCAGTGTTTATAGGTTTAAACACTAGGAGGCGTCCGGTGTTTGACAACAACGTCAACGACAACAACGACATGACAACAACGACGACAACAACAACTACGGCAACAACACAACAACGCAAATGACAGGACAACAACAACAACAACAATAATATAACATAATAACATAACATATTAATAATAGTAAGCACCAATCGGTTCTTATACGCATATACCCCTAAAAGTGAGAAAGGTGCGTGACTTCGAGAAAACGCCCGCCCGCCCGCGGCATGGAACGAGTCTTCCAAAACGCCCGCCTGTCCGCCCGCGTGCATGGAACGCAGCTTAACGTACAGCTGTTAGACCATCATCATGACTGATTGTCAGCACTATCCACCAAAATTTGTAGGGAATACATTTTGCGGTATTTCATATAATGGGCCCCAACCGCAAAGTGGGCCCCAAGGCCAAGAGTCCTGAACACCCCCAATGGCCCTCTACCCAACCAAGGACCATTACATGTATTTTGAAGAGAAACGATGAAGCTTGTGGGGAATAGATGCATTTCAAGTACCATTGTTGGGAAAATTTCATAAATGGGCCTTCGGGCCCAGGTCAGACCTTGGAACAAATAACAAACCTGAAGGAACGGCTGTTAGACCATCCATAGACTGAACTCAGCACTGTGCAACAAAATTTGTCTGGTCCAGATTCATCGAAGCTGAATACATTTTGTGGCCCCAAAACAAAAGTTTACAGACTGGTAGATAGATAGAAGGCTAGATAGAATGACATGGCTTAAGAAAAACCTTTGAAGTAAGCATTTGGCAGCTTCTAATTCTAGTCAATAATAATATTGATTAACAAAATTATATGATTGAGTTTTGAGAAATCCCTACCTAATTGAAGCGGGTGAAAAGCGTGGTATTGGGGGGGGTCAAAAAAAGTTATAGCAGGCTAAAATACTGGATCGAACAATCTTGTGTACACCCATAATACGAATGATCTTTCACTATTCTTCCGTTAATCTATCGCACCTTGTTTGCACATGACTAAAAGTGGGGAGGGGGGGGGGGGGGGAGGGGGGATTTGTTCTTCATTGAACAATAGATGCAAATGGTGGCCTCCGGTGGTAATATGGATATACTCAGTGGCCATACGTAGGAAGGGATCTCACGTTGGCGCGATGAGAGGTGAGTGAATACAAGGGATTTAAATGATGCAGATTTCAAACTGTCCATGGTTTTGATGACCTGCCTGCTTGGAATTCTATGTTACCACTAATAGGGAATTCGTTTGAGCCTCATGGCAAAACTTTCCGGAAGTATTTTTTCTCCCAACGAGTGAATCAACGAGTGTAACAGCTTCCATGGAGATGTTGTTCAGTCTAAGGGGTTGTTTTCAGGACTTGGGGCGAGTTCTTCCAATAATAACTAGAAAGTATGGGATAGTTTCTGCGCTGCTTACACAAGCGGGGTACACCTAGCGCGTTCATATCCAAACACACTGTATATTTATGTCACTTTTTTTGGTTCTATGAGGGACTTCAGACCTTTGTGATTCTGACGGAGGATGGAATCTATGCAGTCATGACAGTTGTGTGTGTGATGCCTGGCTTATTAACATAACTGGATCCCACTTGGTTGGAGAATCTCATACTCGCATAGGGGTTCCATAATGAGTACATGATCCCTGTTGTGGGGGTCAGGGTCAAAGGGCATGTAAGGCAAGAGAGTCAGATGTCTGAAAGTTTTGTTGATACAATAAGTCCAGAATTGCCTGGCTTGATCAGGTTGAAATTTTGGTATGCAGCGTTCTATGAGAAGTACAGAAACCTTATTGTTTTGGTGTGGACCGGGGTCAGCTTTTGGGGGGGAAGGGGAAAAAATTGGAAAATCGTGTGAAAATGATAATTTGGCAAATTTTAGCTTGGGTTAACGATAACTCACTCCACTGGATGAATGAAGTCATACTGGTATAGGGTTCCCATAATGAGTCAGTGATCCCTATTGTAAGTCTGAAAAGTTGTTAACAGATGAGTTCAGAATGAATATCCCAATTCAGTGAAATTTCGTATGCAGCTTTCTTATTATGGGGAGAGAGAACAGGAACACTGTCATTTTCAGTGACAGACCGGGGGTCAGTGGATTTGTTTTTTTTTTTGGCCACATTTTTGGCTTGCGAACAAGATAACGTGACTCCTGGATGGGATGAAGCTCAACTTGGTATGTGGGTTACCCAATGGGTTCATGATGGTCAATGTAAATATGACTGACTTGTTTCCTTTTATCTAATACGAAAATTGCCTTGTGACATCACCAGGATCCTATAACACAAGCAATGTAAAACATGTACTTTTGAGAATTTTATTACCAAACAAACATTAGATAGGAAATGAAAACCTAAAATCGTTCACAATATACTGGAGAATAGTCTCAATAATCTATGCAAAAAATATGCAAATGCTTCTCCTATTACCAAATTTTGGTGCACGTGCTGACATACGGTTGTAATGATGAGTCTTACAGCCATACCGTCGGAGTGTTCGGGAATTTGTGGGCCAGTCCCCACTTGGGCCTGAGGCACACTTATGAAATTTCAAATATAGTCTTGAAAGGCATCTCCTCTCACAAGCTTCAATTGATTTTCTTGAAGTTACGTGTAATGCTCCTGGTAGAGGACAAGGGGGTGTTCGCGAAATTTTGGGCCCATTATGTGGAAAAAACACGCATTATTAGCTCAACCAGCTTTTGGGGGTATTGTATGCCATGGTCATCCATTTATCAATCTATATCCAGTCTGTATTTACTTTTGCTTTTTTTGGCCACCAAATGGTCGTGCTTCGATGGATCTTGACCAAAACTCTGGTCACAATGTTATGGAACGATATCGGTCAAATTGCATTGAAGAAGCACAATGGGTCATGATGTGGGCAACTGCAAAAAAGCTCGAGAATGATGGGTCCCACAGTAATTGTAGGTGGAAGGTCATTCAAAGGGCGGCGGTACTACGCAATTTTGTCCAAATTGCAGAATAATAGGCAATTTGCATGTTTTTCTATCTGTCTGTTGTCATGTTTTGCGGATATGTCACCGTATCGAAGACGAAGAGCATTGGGCCTTTAAGTGGATGATTCATGTAGGTCCCCAGTTATTAATGTAGGTTCTCTGTTAATAATGTAGGTCCTCCGCTTATTAACGTAGGTCCCCAGGTATTAATGTAGGTCCCCAGTTATTAATGTAGGCCCCCAGTTATTAGTAGGTCCCCAGTTATTAATGTAGATCCTCAGATATTAATATAGCGTCCCCAGTTATTAATGTAGGCCCAGTTATTAATGTAGATCCCCAATTATTCATGTAGGGGTCCCCAGTATTAATGGGGTCCCCAGTGATTCATATAGGTCCCCAGTTATTAATGTAGGTCCCCAGTTATAAGTAAGTCCCCAGTTATTCATATAGGTCCCCAGTATTAATGGAGATCCCCAGTTATCATGTAGATCCCGAGTTATCAAGGTAGGTCTCGGTTATTTATTAATGTAGGTCCCCAGGTTATGATGTAGTCCCCAGGATTGATGGAGGTCCCCAGGTATCAATGTAGGTCCTCGGTATCAATGTAGGGGGGTCCCCCAGTTATCAATGTAAGTCCCCAGGTATCAATGTAGGTCCCCAGGTTATCAAGGTAGGTCCCCAGGTATCAATTGTGGTCCTCGATTATTTAATGTAGGCGTCCCCAGGTATCAATGTAGGTCCCCAGTTATCATGTAGGTCCTCAGTTATCAATGTAGGTCCCCAGTATCAATGTAGGGTCCACAGTTATCAAGTAGGTCCCCAGGTTATCAATGTAGGTCCCCAGGTATCAATGTTGGTCCTCGAGTTATTAATGTAGGTCCCCCGTTATCAATGTAGGTCCCCAGTTATAAATGTGGGTATCAGTTATCAATGTAGGTCCCAGCTATCAATGGAGGTCCACAGGTATCAATGTAGGTCCCCAGTTATCAAGTAGGTCCTCAGTTATCAATGTAGGTCCCCAGTTATCATGTTAGGTCCCCAGGTATCACTGTAGGTCCTCGGTTATCAATGTAAGTCCCCAGGTATTGATGTAGGTTCTCGGTTATATGAGGTCCGCAGTTATAATGTAGGTCTCAGTTAGTTTCAATTGTGGTCCCCAGTTATCAATGGGGGTCCCCAGAGTATCAATGTAGGTCCTCCGTTATCAATGTAGGTCCCCAGTTATAATGTGGAGTACCTCAGGGCTCAATTGTAGGTCCTCAGTTATTAATGTAGGTCCTCAAGTATTAATGTAGGCCCCAGTTATCAATGTAGTCCTCAGTTATTAATGTAGATCCCCAGTTATTAATGTAGGTCCCTGATACTTTCTAAAAGTGGTGGTGGTGAAGCTCTAAAGAGATTAAACGCATCTTCTTGCTCAAGAACATGTCGGATAGCCCCATATCTAGTCCTGAGTTCCATTGACTTAGCCAAAATCCCAAATTTTTGCAAGGGGAAAAAAGGAAATACAGATGCTTGCAGATAGATTCATTTGTATTGCATATAGATATTCATTACAAGAAGGGATTTGATCATCAAATTGCAAAGGAACGCGAGGGGTAAATTTATGCAAATAATTGTCACACTCTTTTAAAAAGGTATAAACATCATCAACAACGTTACAGATCGTGCTGCACACATTGTTGTTCTCAAATATATATTCTATCGATAACACAATGAGATATGACTCCAATCCATTCGCTAAGTAATGCAAGTACGTTTTGCACCCTTCCTAAGATTTTTGACAGGACCGGATACATCACTCGAGGAATATAAGTTTATTTATCAATTGCACTGGAAGAACCTCTGTCATAGTGCATAGCGAAAACAATAGAATAGATGAGCCTATATACTCCTGCGATGGTAACAGAAGGTACTTGATTTGATTTCTACGGTCAGGAGCCAATAGGGCTCATTCAGGAACCCCGGGCTGGAGTGATCGGGATGAGCACCGGAGAAACTTGCCTCCACTTCTAGACTAGACTCAGAGGTGGCGAGGCAGGCGGGTATAAACCAATCCCAACCTGCTACCGGGACGCCTTTTTACGTCCCCATTCGACAGACGAGACTATTGCAAATAATCCCATAACAAATCCAGTAACCCCTGATATCCACTGTATCACAGCGGAACCATTGAAGTGAAGAACAAGGACTTGCCCATCGCAAATGCAATACCGCCACTAGGGAAAATGGTCAGGTGACTGGAATATTTGGGTGAAGTGTCACGGATACACTCAACCATCCTTCTGCTTGTCAGCAAGCATGCATGCATGTCTCATGTGTGCGTTTCTGGTACAGCAGCCCAAAGGATAAAAATGAGAGTGATTCACTGGGATGTCAGTTGGTTCTATAACCTCAGCTATTGCAAAAGGCGCGTAAGGGGGGGTCAATTGTTTATTAACTCTGGCTAATGAATCAGTAAGTCCATAAAGGGGAGGTCGGTTTCCCTTACGATCTCGGCCTATTGCAACAGTATATAAGAGAGTAGGTTTGTTTACATTTCGGGCCTATCGTAACAGTAGTGCCATAAGAAGGTCATTTGTTTATACTCTCACCTTATGGTCAGAATAAGGTTTGAAAATCAATAACATCTTCTCCCGTCCAGTTTCGAGTATTCTTCGCGAAGATGGTAGTGGTTGGATTCATACCTCGCGCTTGCAGCACCGTCGTAGGGAGGATTGGTGGAGCAGAATCTGTGGCACGCATGTACTTGCTACCCTAAATCTTAGTTTCTGGAAACAGGAGTGATATGGAGACCAAGGCCACTCCCACAATTTTGCAAAAGTGGTTGCAAACACTATTGATAGCTACAGCAACGTCTTGGTGGGATTGCTTGGAGAAGAATTTGTGGCGGCGTGTCCTGGCTACCCTAATCTTGGGTTATGGACAGGATGATATGGGACCAAGGCCACTCCCATAATTTTGCAACACTGTGGCGAAACACCTTTGATACGCTGCAGCACCGTCGTAGTGAGGATTTCTTGGGTGAGCGAATTCTGTGGGGAACATGCCCATGCTTACCCTAATCGGGGGTCCTAGAAGGAGTGATATGGAGACCTTGGCCACTCCCACAATCTGCCAGAATGTGGTGCAAACACCATTGTTATAAGCGATTCACAAGACTGTGAAGCAGCGCTCAGAGAGTCTCAAAGGGGACTGAGAGTGGGGCCTCAGTAGAGGGTGGTAGCAAGTCTCAGATCCTGGAGTCTAATAGGTACACTGCTGCTGTCAATCAACTTCCTCTTCCCCTTTAAGGGGGCGTCGATTGGTTTATAACTCCTGGCAATTGCATCAGTAGTCTATAAAGGGCAGGTGGTTTCCTTACGACTCTAGGCCTATTGCAACAGTATATAAGAGAGGTCGGTTTGTTCACATCTCACGGCCATCGTACAGAGTGACTATAAGGAAGGTCAGTTTGTTATAAACTCTCGGCCTATTGTCCAGAATATTGTCCTATAAAGCAGGTGGGTGCTTACGACACTCGGCCTATTGCAAACAGATCTAAGGAGGTCGGTTTGTTTCATCTAAGCCCTATCGTAACAGTTAGTGCTATAAGGAAGAGTCAGTTTGTTTATAACTCTCGGCCTATTGTACAGCAGAATATTGTCTCGGAAAATCCATAACTTCTTCTCCGTCCAGTTTCGAGTATCTATCGCAAGAAGGTAGGGGTTCTGGATTCACCTCGCGCTTGCAGCACGGTCATAGTGAGGATTTCTTGGAGCAGGAATTCTATGGGGAACATGCCTTGCTTACTCGAATCCTCCCCATCTTGGTTCCTAGCAGACAGGCGTGTATGGGAGACATGGCCTCTCCCCCAATTTGGCCCAAGGATGTGGTGCGAACACCATGATATACGCAATTAACAGACTGCGAGCAGCAGCTCAGAGATTCTCACCCGAGGATGAGGTGGGCACGGGCACCTGAGAAGAGTGGTGAGGGGGGCAAGTTAGATCCTGAAGTCAATAGAATTTTGGATTTTCAGCGTACACTGCTGCTGTCAATCAATTTCATTTCCCCTTAATGGCAGATAACAGTAAATACAAGGTGATCAATTAAAAAAAAATGTTGATTCAATTGAAAAATTCAGCTCTATTTGTCGATTTAGGCCATATATAAATCTCATAAAAAGTGAAAGACTGTCCAGTCACGGAGGAATAAGAGTAAGCTTTACACGTCATAAGAAAAAGAGCTAACAATAAAAGAGTACAAAAGGGATCCCTTTCGGAAGACCAAGTTGCGTGCTGGCGGGGTATGCTCGACATAACAGGAACTTCAAATGATTGCGTGTAGTAGAGGGCCTCATTGACCTATCTCGATGTCTTCTCTGCCTGTAGAGAATAAAAGATCATGTTATTAATCTACAAGTGGAAGAAATGGTTAGTTCGATATGCAACATAAATGATTCCACATGAAGAATCAACACCCATGCAGGTTTGAGGCGAGGCGCTGGGTTGGAATTCCACAGTCACTCCATGGTTCGCTGTGATGCATGAGCAGTGATTCCCGGGGTACTGGAGTTAGTTAGGGGATAATTGCCAAGAAGCCTTGTTGGTCGCTGGACTAACTGTAATTTTGCTTCTCCAGTTCCGAGAGAGGAGGTCGGATCTTGCGGAGTTCACTGATTCCCCCCTTTCGGATTGGGAGGAGAAAATGCCTGACAGGAGCAGGATTTGGGACTGCTGGTCTACACTCTCGCTTTGAATAATGAGCACTGTAGTCGAGGAGAGTCTGGAAATTTTTGCCAGTTCTCATCCACGATATCAACATGGCCGGGTTCCTTGATGAGCCTCATTGGCTCCCTGAAACTATTAAAATTCAGTTCCTTATCGGCCAGGGTTCCTTGATGAGCCTCATTTGGCTTCCTGAACCTATAAAATTCAGTTCCTTATGTTAAAGATCTGATCCAGCACCACCAGTTCAGACCTGGACTGAGATCTGGAAGTGAGCAACATCTCCATATCCACAGAACCCGTCTTTGCCTTCGCGACCGAGCCTTTGAAGCTTTTGCTTGCAGAGCCTACAAGGATCTTCCTCGAACGTGCGTAACTCACCAACACCTTACTGTTTCAAATCTCGCTAAAAACGCACTTGTTTCACCTCCTTTTAATTTTCTTTTTGTGAAGCGCTTTGGGAGCCTCAGGGTATGGCTCTATACTAAATACTTTCAATGTATGTACGTACGTATGTATTTCAATCAATCGTGCAGATACCCATACCTGCCATTAACGTCTCCATTGGCATCAGAGTCTTCTAGCAATACTGGACTTGTTCAAGTTGTGTGGTGAAACATAGTACTCAAACAAAGTAAACAAACTGCCCATCTGCAACCATGTGTGTTGCTCTGGCAGATATCAACTGGAAAAATCTGTATACTAGCTAACCACTCTGATGGTGACGCTTCATAGACTTCAAGACACGCTACATGGTGTGATTTCTACAGTGCATGCAAACAATTCGTAGTGGATGGGACTGATAATGAGAAAATGGCACAGATGAACTTTGTACTTCTATGCCCAAAACTGTTTGTCATGTGTGCTGTAGATTGCTCGCATTTGTTTGTTTTTCATGAAGATAAAAAAAACTCAAAACCGTTGTCAAATGCCTAAGACATACTCACATCATGATGTATAATTAGAATCGAGCTGCACTGTTTGTAGAAATGTCCAAAACGTTTTGTGACATGCAATATCTTCAGATTTTCTTTTTCAATCTCCCCTTGATTTGCAATTGGATCTAGCTGACATCCACATACCTTATTTACTGCCGCTCCCGATCATTCAGATCAACCTATAGGGAGATAACGAAAAGATGACAAACTTAAAAAGATGAATGAGAGTAGTCTTCCATTTTCATGGGAAACTAAAAGATATCCAAATGTAGTCATCCAATTAGTCACAGTTAGGATAATTCGAAGACATTCTTTCACAGCACTAAACCATGGACTGATGGAAATTAGTTTTGCTACATAAACAAAAAAAAAAAAAAAAAAAAAAAAAAAAAAAAAAAAAAAAAAAAAAAAAAAAAGTTATCAACGTTCGGAGGAATGAACTTGGGTGTGGGTACTAGGTGGGTGGACTGGGTACTAGGTGGGTGGACTGGGTACTAGGTGGGTGGACTGGGTACTAGGTGGGTGGACTGGGTACTAGGTGGGTGGACTGGGTACTAGGTGGGTGGATTGGGTACTAGGTGGGTGGACTGGGTACTAGGTGGGTGGACTGGGTACTAGGTGGGTGGACTGGGTACTAGGTGGGTGGATCGGTAACATTGCCCTGTGTTTTTAGCTGAAACCAGCTAGCTAGCTGGTTGAGCTGTTGTCAGCCCATCCGTCTGTCCAGTCTTCAAACTTCCCATTTGGGCGCTCTCCAGTGTTCCTTGGTTGATAGACTGATGTTGACCAGGACAATGTTCATTAGCTCATGGTACATCCTTGACCTCTCAAAATAACACAACCAAATCAGGTTAAGATGACCACCAATCAAAAAAAACCATAATTTAGGGGGGCAACAACATATGACAAATATAAACAGTAAACTGAGTGCAATTGCCAGCAGAACATTGTTTTGGGGTTGCAACATGCACAGAAAAGTTCATGAAAGTTGTAATTGATGATGTTGTGATTGAAGTTTCACAGCCCGTAGCTCTACTGGCCCATCATATGTTATTTCTCCTTGTTGACTCACTTACTGAAGTAATCGCAGTTGTTTCCATACAGAGGGTGAACGATGCTCGTGCTAAATTATTCGTACGGGACTGCAAAAAGAGCATAGATACAACAAAATTAAGAGCTGAATTGAACATTCTATACTAGGCAGGAAATCATGTAAAAACTATATTCCATACACAAAGAATTCCATTGAAATCATATCATTTATTTTGAGGTTGAATTGTCGTAAGATCCAGGCTAATGATGAAAACACGATGGACATTTGTATATGAAAGTAATGTTTCTGCAAGCCATAGAGCAGAGGACCTCAAACAAACTGGCCTTTGGTAAAAAAAAACCTCTGCTATACACGTTTGCACAATTGCTCATTGGGTTAGATGCAGGGGGTTGGGCTGATACATCTTCTATACAAATGCTTAAGATTCCTGTCGAGGCATGGAAAAGAAGTATGGGCTGGTAGGATAACACTAGGCCCAGTGCAAACCAATGATAGGCTATGAGGAGAGTACCAAAATGTGGTATGTGTAGGCATGAAAGTGAAATGGCCTATGTTAGAAATCTCCGGACTAGAAGGAGGAGGTGAGAACACTTTTGACATCAAGAAACAAATGGTGGATGAATGTTGTATCAAAAATTGAAGCGGGCGCTCCAGCTCCCACCCAAAATCAGAATGCGATATAGGTAGGGTTTCAAATTTCCACAGCTCAGCTAGACAATAGGTTAGAGTCATTTCAATAGAAAAATAGATCTGTTGCCTTCTTGCCATGAGCAGCATTTTTCTCAAATTTAGTGGGTCATGTGATTGACTGGGTTGATAATAGAAGTTGCTCTGGGCCTGATACTCACCGTTGTGCTTCAGCAGCGGAAACTATTACTCTACAGAGGTGTCTCCTCATTCATCTGAAACTGAAAATAAATAACACACACCCGAATTTGCAGCAATGCGAGTGAACATGATGCTTCCACTTTTGCCAGGACAAACTTTCGTTCAAATTGACATCTCTCAATCTCTCAAATTTACATAGTTGACTTTCCCTTCTGTCAGGAGCGAAACTTTGTAGCCAGAAGGAACATGTACTGTCCATCACACACAAGAGAGAACAACCTTCTGGAAGAAAAACAAACTAACCTGGAAACATTCACAAGGAAACACAGGTTATGAGCAGGAACAGCCAACACACTCAAATAAACAAACAAAACAACAACTAACAACAACTGTATGCAGAAGAGGATTATTACACACACATTGAACAACTACTTCTTAATTTATTACACTTACATCATCCATTCGGGTTCCTGCTGAGTATGTGGGGTTAAAGGTCCCGGACATGCCATCATCATTGATAAGACTTGAAATAGGTTAAAAAAAAATGTTATAGACAGAACATTATCAATTTTCTTGTTTACAAATACTGCTATATTAGGGTTCTGGCTTGTTTTTAAATCCCCACTAATCCCCTAATCCCCCCCCCACCCCCTCCCCATCTTGATTACGCTCTTACGGACCGTTGACCTTGACCATTACATGGCCAAAGTTGTCACAGAGGCAAAAAGTTGATGGAATGGATTGATAGATGGAGATAGACAGACAGATAGAATGAAATGCGCATCACATTAGCTCAACCCGCACAGCTGTTTCGATCTAAAAAGGGGTACGACCGGACACCAATTTCCGAGATGACGAACCATATCCTAAAGGTCCGGCCCCATAATCCAAACTTCGAAGATGCAGAAATTATGCCATCATGACACTGGGACCTTTTGTCGTTATGCTGTCGCCATTCCATGTATCGAACCAAAATACAAATGGTATAGTATATATAGCACAAACTTGTTTTGTTAGTCATCCTGATAAAGACAGGATGTCATTTTAGGAGTTAAAGGAGTTGAGGGATTGTCTAGGTCTAGAAGGGTAGAATGGGTGGTGTCGGTCTGTATGAAAGGATGATGACAGTAACTGGATCAAGAAGTCCTTGGCCCAGAATAGGGTTAAATGGAAGAAGCTGCGCAGTTTCCCCATCTCACCAATGCTTGCATGGACTCCTGACATGAAACCGTTCATAATGTTGAATCCACTGTTACACTGTTTACTTTGCTGCTTCTAGTGTCAGAGTTCTCAAGAAGGTGGGGCCGGTGAAGGTTATAGTTGACTGATTTGTGTCTGTTAAAGTACAATGGTCACCAGATGGATTTTCTTTAAAATTCAATGTCTGTTTCTGTACGTTACATCAATGCATCCACCAAAAAATCAATTTACATTCATGGTGTGCACTGTGTTTTATCGGTCAAAGTAGTTTATAAATGATGCATTGGCCAGAAACACTGCACATGGAATATTCTAGTAAAAGCATCGAAGGACAGGCAGCGCGTCTTTTACATTCCATGCGCTAATGATGTCACGACGCCAAAACCTGGCTTCAGAGAAACAGACACATGCACTTCTATGATGCGCCTACCGGAGGCCGATCGTGTACTCTGTGTCCTGTCGTTACAGGACAATGCAGCTAGGGGCAACCCGCTGGACAGTGACGTAGCTCATTGGCATATGGAGAACATTTCTGAGTGGAACATGCTCTATCACATCCAAACGCAGTTTTATTTCTTTGCCCTGTAACTCCTGAAATAAGCACTTTTCTTTCTTCCACTTGCCCTTTTGACCTCATCTTCAAGATGTTGTTTGATCCCTGCATTAACCCCCAAATCACCGTGATAAATCTCTACGAGCACCCTAAAGGCACTCATTCCAATTGTTATTGGCCATTCAACAAACTCGAAAAATTCGCGTAAATTACATGCAAATTATTCACATAATTACCTTAAGTGGACTGTTGTTAAATTGATCAGGATCAAAGGTGTACCATCTCACCAAGTTTCATGAGGATTCAACCAACTTAAAATTCTGCCTAAATTATGCAAATTAGACTAGGTCAATGCAAATTAGTAACATTAAATGACCTTTGGTGACCTCCTCCCTACTGAAAAATTCATCGGACTATAGAATAAACCATTTCCACTGAGTTTCGTTAAAATCCAAGACTTCAAAATAATGCATGAAATTAATGTCCAATTAGACTACTTAATTAGCTATATATCATGCCAGGATCTAATCAGTTCGTGTACACTTCATAGTTGTTATATATTCCGAACCGCATCACCAATGCATCTACCGATCAAGAGATATCTTGTACACAAGCTCCCGGGCCAATTTCATTAATATCAAATTTAATGCAAATGAGTATGGTCTTTCGGGACGAAAAGTGGATTCACAGCGGCAACTCTTCACCACGCACCTCCACAACAAGGTGCCAGCATGATGGCTTTCACACGGTTCAGGCAGATATCGAACTGCAACATACGGACAGACAGACGGACAGACAGACACCCAGACACACAAAGTGACCACTATGCCTCTCCTTGAACAAAGTTCAGGCGAGACAAAAATGGAGCAAAAGGGCCAAATTCCATGCTTCAGTATCATTCCCTGCCAGCATGCTTACTGACAGTTCAGTTAGTTTTTAGTTTAGTGAAAAAAATCTTCATGAGAGACCCGGAAGCTACAAACATCCCAAAAGAGGAGAACAACCCAGATGCTCAAAGATTCTGCCCACAATTCTTGAAAATCAATCAAGACTGTTCTTGTATGCATTCACACTCTTAGACGGAACAACATCTTCAGTGGGGCTATACCACCCATTAATAACCTCTGGGAGAAGAAATATTTCCGAATTTCCAATCTACATAGTTTTACCACAAGCTTGAGGCAACGACCACTATTGGTGGTACTTCGAAAACTAAAAAAATAGTGGGAGGAAAGGCCCTTGAAATCATGAACAATTTTAAAAACCTGAATCAATCACCACTAATTTGTCTCAGTTCCATCAAAGTTGGACCGAGATGCCTTAATCTCTCTTCGTAAGGTTTAATAATCTTTAAGAGATCGAATAATCTGTTTCAGACAGTGTTTTAGATTTAAGAGTTAAGAAACACAACATCTGACATAATCTACGATTTTAGGTTACTCTAAAGCTGCATATTCACCTCAGGGGTTCGCTTTTTGATCTCTGGTACCAGAAATATACCAGGATGCAGACGATGACTATCAATAATATCCCCATCACAGAGGCAACGCCGGCCACGACCGCTGTTGAGAAAAATAGTACTCTAGTAAAATAGCTCAAATTCAATTCACAGATGAAAGAAACCAATTTGTAATTAAACTATCTCCATCATCACACTACAGTAAATATATTTGACTTTGGATATATTTGTATAGCATTCTGCAAATCGATGGCCTGCATTTTGTAAAATCCAAACTCATTATACAGAAAAACAATTTTTCAAGTACAACTCTCACTTCCATCTTGGTTTTTATCACTATATTTGTGTGATGAGTTGTCTGGGAATATTGTGGTTTTCAGGTGTGTGGCTGGCCACTGCAGTCCACGCCAAAAAAATGTATTTGGGCATGATAAATTTGTGTTAACACATTGTCCGATGAACTGGAATTTGGCCCGAATGTTTGTGCCATAGGAAAATCTGGGTGGATTCTGGAAAAGACAGAGGCCTAGTACTCCTTCACATAATTTCCTATGAAGTTTGTTTATGGTAGAGGTGGACTACATTTGATTCTGATAAAGGTGGATCATGTCATTTTGAGATCAACTGAGAATTAATCTGTCTTACTCATACCATTTTTTCCGATTTTAACAAAACTTGGAAAGTGTGGACTACAAGTACTTCCCAACACTGTCTGATTGACTATGATTCACGTATGTGTGCCATAGAAAAATCCTGGTCTATATATAGAGTGACGTTCTATATACCTTTTTGCTATGTTTGGCAAATTTCGGTGGGCCAGAAATTTAGGTCACAGCTCAAAAGGATTGCTCAAATGTGGGGGACATACATTTTAGAAAAGCACACGACCTGCCTCCATATCTCATGTATGATGTGTCTTCATGTCTTAACAATACTCCATGTTCCCATTGTAGGCACGATGATAACGCAACCTCATGGCTTATAGACAATGTGATCGATTGCCTGCATCGCCCTGAAGACCTGAACATTGCTTCAGCAGAGCTGGTAAACTAAAAACTCACACACTGGCCCATTCATGAAGGCATTATTGTCCTAAAACACCCGTTAATAATGACGATGCTGTTTGCCGTGAAAGGTCAAACTGACAATTGAGATGGCAGCAGATTGCTTTGAAACGTAAATATATGAAAAGAAGATATTTTATAACCCTAAAACCCAAAATTTGGAGCTTCGAACATCCCTTTGTTGTGTATTTTCATTTTGAACCGGCAATAAATCGTGTCACACCTGTCCAGCGAATAATGGACGCTTCTGTTTGCACGATGATTGGAATTGGAAGGCAATAGTAGGTCCTATACACTCAGTAAGAGACATCGTTCACTTTTTTTCAGCATAGACCTAAAAAAGATCATCAACTTACGTTTTGTGTCCCCTGGAGTGGCCAACGTCGTCTGGCCAGTAGGTACTTTAAAGAGGGAGAAAAAAAAATAACAGACGGTAAATGCAGGGAAAAAACAACAAATTCCATATTACTCATGAGAGGAGTGGTTGCGCCAATATTCTCCATAGTAAGAAACGAGAGAAACGCAGACACCATACAAACGGGAAACCATTAAATGGAAAACAATTTCCAGAATATCTATTATTATTATTGAGGGGAGAGGCCAGATACACGGCCATATCACTCTATACCAAGTCCGAACTGTACATAGAACACAATTGGAGTATACAGAACTATACCAGACAGCACCAGTAGTGGTATAATGGGGGGGTGGTATAATGGGGGGGTGGTGTAATTGGGGGTGGTGTTAATGGTGGGGGTAGTGGTAAGGGGGAGGGGATTCATGCTGGAGGAAGTGGTTTGAGTGACTCTGTTCATGCTCAACTTCTTGGTTGTCACACCCCCCCCCCCCTGCCCTCTCCATTCATTACTACCTAACAGCAAGGTTTTGACATGGCTATAACTGGGAATAGGGAAACACAAGTCTTGGCCCAGTAAAGGCTACTGAAGAATTACTTCCTGCTTCAGTGACATCCATACTGTGTGCCATGTAACAGGGAGATGGATGACACACAATTGACACACCGGAACCCCATAACCAAGTATGAGCTTTATCCCTCCAAGTGAGGTCTCGTTATTTTGTTAACTTGAATTAAATTAAGCTTCTAAAATTGGCCAAAGATGAATTTTTCACAATTTTCCATTTTTCTCCAAAACTGACACCTGTTCTTCACCAAAAACAATTGAGTTCCCCATAAGAAAGCTGCATACCAAATTTCAACCTGATCAGACCAGTTATTCTCCTGGAAAAACAGTAGGATTTTCTGACTTTGACCTCTCTTGACCTCAGATAACCTTTGACTTCAACCCCCAGACAATAGGGATTCTGTACTCTTATGGGAACCGAATAATGAAATATGAGCTCCATCCATCAAGGTTATCATGATAACAAGTTAAATTTGCAATTATAAGTTTTTTACAATTTTCCATTCTTTTTTTTCCTCAAAAACTGACTCACGGTCCACACAAAAAAACAATAGTGTTCCTGTACTCCCCATAAAGGGGGCTGTATACTGAATTTCATACTTAACCCAAACATGTACTCATGTACTAGTATGAACTTCATCCATCCAGATGGGGTCAATTTATCGTAGTTACAATGTTTAGTGACACATACACATACACACACAAACATGTTTTTTCTGTTATACTGGCAATAGATTCCTCTTACATCATCAAGGAATCAATACGGTCTATGGCTTTTTTTTCGCATGACATCTTCGTGGACCGATAAAAAGAATAGACAGAGATGTCTCTGGAATTTAGTTCATAACATCAATGTCTCACCTTTACTAGCAGTCATGGAACCACTCGGAGTACTGGTAGTCTCTGGGAAAACAACAGAGGACAAGTAAAATCATCAGTTTTCTAACAAATTTTGGGAGGTCTGAATGCAACCCATCTTCGTCTTATACGCCTATTCCGCCATTTGTCAGCACTGCGCATTACCACTTAACAATTGCTCTCCACATCATTCTTTCACTGATTGTAAGTGTTGTTATGGTCTTCTGATCTAAGATGTAGATATTGCCTAATGTTTTTGAGATCTTGTTCAGCCTACTGCAGCATGTTGTTACTGGCCTTCCTCTGGGTCTCCTGGTAGAATATAACAATGCTTCTAAAGCTTGTCTGGCTGGTGTTTCGGCTGGCAGTCTCGCCGGAGAGTCAATCCCGTACTTCAGTCTCTCGTTAGTAATGCTATTGCTCTTCCTAGATGGTATCACAATCGTGTACGTTCATACAAAGCTTCATTACTTAGTGTTCAGCCATCTAATCTTTCAGTGACCCTTGAAAGAGTTCTCTGGAGGACATCAATTGCATTTCCAACGCATGGCCCTATAAGCAATACAGCCCAAGAAGAATACTAGTACCAGAAGTAAGTTGTTCATTGCCATTTTCAGAAAACTTACCCTATGAATTAGTTCACATTACCCAACACCACGATGCTTTCTGGGAGACCCGTTCCACTCATCTTTTTTTCACATTTCAAATTAGTAATTTTATCGTTTGTTCATGTGCTATAATAATGTCTTACCAAGTCTACCTTATTTTTTTCTAACCCTGTTCTACACTTGTATATTTTCTATTTTCCCTACTTTCACAGTGTCTTTTTCATTCATCACATAGTAGGCTGTAAAGCGCCTAGGGGCCCCTTCTGGTATCTGGCGCTATATAAGTATATGCTCAATATTGGTATTCTTGTCTTTGAGATCTTGTTGAGGCATAGCTAAACCATCTCTTTCTTGGTCTACCATGTAGTGCTGTTCCAGCAATCTCCAAGATCTTCCTGATCCAGCTCTCAGGACATTGTCTAGTGAGGGCTGCTTACCACTGCATGGTTCTTCATGTGTCGTAGTGTGGGATTAGGTCCCGAAAGGCATATCCTCCTCAGGAATTTCTAGCAGTTTTTAACTATTTTTGGCATACATATCTGACCAATATGAGCAGAACGGCATGTCAATAGTGTGGCTGAATGATATGTTAGAGGTCTTCGGATCGAAGCTTACTCACCAAGTGGAAGAATGGCAGAGTGGTATCAGTGACGCTTTGCAAGCAAACATTCCAGGTTCGAAGTCCAGCATTCCCTAGATGGCTGTACTTGCAGTTGTGATGGGCGTGGTCTTGGTCTTCACTCCATGCATATGGTTCCGCTGCAAGCAGTGGACTTTCTGGGGTTACTGGGGTTTGGTATGGGATATTTGGTATGAGATTCGTCGGTCAGCTGTGCAGTCGCGTTGAACTTGAATCTTCTGCTCCCCCATGTCCCAATGAGTTGGTCTGATCGTGATTTCAATGATCGCCCTTTCGCAGGGGACATAAATTGGCGGTCCCGGGGCAGGTTAGGATTGGTTGTGTACCACTGCTTGAATATTTTCTGAGCACTAAGCGAGCAGAAAAGAAGAAAAGGCTTGTGCTCATCCATGATCGCATATAGCCAGCTGGGTTCTTTGATGAGCCTTACTCGGCCCTGCTCCCTGAACCCGTGAAATTCAAATGAAGAGAGACCCATGGTACTTTTCAAAGTTGCTGCGAGCCAGAATACCCCACTGGCACCCATCGATGGGGACAGAATTGACAGCCCATGAGTTAGACATAATACATCACTGCCTAATTAACTCTGCAGGACCCTACAGGAAAAGGCATCAAGTCTTGGGCCGCTGAGCAGTAGTTACAGGTGACACCGCAGATCAGGCATCAACAGCGGGCATAAAAACAGAGGGGCTTCTGACCAATCACAGCTAGGCTTGCCTGGACCCTACAAAATCATTATTATTATAATTAACAAGGTCGTGAGGTGAGCTGATTAATAGGCCAACCCCTCGCAGCCAGTCTACAGAGCCTGCTCTCAGACGTTTTCGTTCGCCGCTTCTCACTCACCACATCCACGTTCATCAGAGCCATCGGGGCAGTCGTCTCCTCTCACATCACACACGAGGCCAGCGCCGATGCAGCTGCCGTCAGCACAGGTGAATCCCTGACAAGGTCCGCTGGGGGTCGTACCAGTCGGGGTCATCATAGTGGTCACCACTGGTAGCTCTCCGTCATAGAGGGTGCACCCTGGGGTGAAGGAGGTGTCGTCGATGGCTATGTCACCATATTACCGTCCCCCCCCTCCTGACGTGGCCTCGATGATTACCTGTGGAATACAGCTTAATCGATGGGGAAAGCGATTCTAAAAAAAAACAAAAACTGAATACTCTGGGGGAATCTGTGAAAGGGCAAATAATAACATGCAACTTAAACGCCAACTTCAGCAAATTCTTGCTCATTCGTGATATGTTATGAACATGCGTCTACTTTCCTGAAAGTTTGCCTAGTTTTCAGCCTACCTCACATTATACGGAGTCAAGGCCGCAACGCTTACAGTCGCCGCATGCGTAGACCGTAAGCTCCTTGCGCCTCCTTGCGGCTCCTTGCGAAATTCACAGCAGTCGATTTCCCAGACAGTGACTGTCAGTGAAAAACACGGATATCTATTATTTCAAAGGTCTGTTCATATGTCCTCTGAGGATTATTGAAGGAAGTTGGACAACTGATAGCAAAAGGGATACAGCTTTTAGTGAGCTACTCCGTGCATCTTCTCTGCTCATTTGTTCGATTCATTCCATCACAACACTATGTGGGCCTTGCGCATCCTTGAAAATTCGCTGCCTGCTAATGTGTTTGCGGTCATTGCCTCACACCTCACACCACGAGTATGAACGTAAGCTTTTGCTTATCTTAGCCTTACGTCCACAACTGCCGTGACAGTGTAGGCAGGCTTAAGGCTAGGCATGTTTTGCCGTACAACAAAACATCCCCCCCCCCTTAAAAAAACGTAGCACCTATATAAAAAACAGTGGATAACTCCAGTTCTCTTTCCGCTTCATTTTGTCAAGAGGCCCGATCGCGTTACGTTTGTCATTCTGTGTTTGAATCACATCAGTGCATGGTATACATAGGCCATGTTGCATTTGATTGGCCGCTCGTACCCGCAGAGATATGCAGTTCATGACTTGCCACACAACGGACTCCACAAGACGTTTTTTGATGGACACATCAGGACTGAAAGCTCTAAGGGTACATACAAGGTGGCATGACAAGCATTGAGCCAACAAAATCAAGCATCTTGAACAAGACTAGCCCACAACAGAAATATTAGCTTCACGCCTTCTTTAGATACATGTTTTTACACCATAATATCTTATCTTTTAGGCCTATCTCTGGGTGTTTTCCACCCTACCTATCAACTCACGCAGGTGTTCTGTTGCACAACCTGACCCATTGCTTGTGAGATTGCTATGCAGCATTATGTCATTCCACTGACTGGAAGGGAAATCCGCTTATCTAGCTGTAGTCGGTTTGAGGTAGTAATCGCCAATCTCTCCCGTGTGGCGCCATCTGATGCTGAGACGGCCGTTGATCTCCGTCCTCGTGTATACGGTGAGGGAGCCGATGTTTCTCTCCTTAGAGGTGGTAGTAATAGGCCGCACCTGCAGTCTGCTGGAAGATTTGGGCGAATAGCTGGCTGTCCAGCTGGGCCCGGTCACCGTATTGCCTGGGGCTTGAGGACTCAAGGTAGAAGTACGTCCCTGAAAGGCAGCAAAGAGAATGACAGTGGTATGACAGTGGTATGACAATGGTAGTGGTTGGGGTTCCCGCCTCACATTGGCATTTTTTTTTTCAATATCTTAACCATTTGTTGAAATTTTAAAGGCACAAAATCGCACCATTTTGCATCTTGAGGCCTTCCACCAGGCCACTCTCTGCCTTTCGAAAAAAAAACACAGGCATGCAACAGGCTCCATCAAAAAAAATTAGGAGAAAAAAGTAGGTAGAAAATTTGCCAAAAGTAGGATTTTAATCAGAAATTAGAGTAAAGTAGGAGATTTCTCCAAGTCGTTTCCTGTCAATAATCCCTTACCGTTATTTTCCTATATGGTCATTTCATCAAACCTATGCAATATGACCTAGATGTAGTAGGGAATCACTAGCAGAGCGGTTGAATTAGTTCATGACTTTCCTGCATTTTCTCCCAATTCGTTCTTATCTCTCTGACAATCGGGCAAGATTGTGACGACAGTTGTTTCTCCTCGATCCATGCGTGCCTAGGATCTAATGTGATCTGCATGTCATTCCACCTATCTATCTATTATCCAACTTGTTAGCAATTGGCCCTTCTGGCGCTCCCAAATGGTTCATCCTTCAATGGATGTTGACCAAACTGAAATCATGTTCATTGAACCCCTGAATAATTCTTGCTTTGGGAAGTTTAAGGTCAAATGTAACTGAAGGCACAATAGGCTATTATATGTAGATGTCAAATAATCTTTTCAGTCATTTTCAAGTGCATTGGAATTTTTCTGAAACTTTGTCATGACGTTCCTGGGTGGGCTTCTTTCAGCTCTGGTTACAGATTCAGATGTGATGTCATATAATCGTCATTAAACAGTGACATCGGGCAAAAAGAAGTATTATGGGCGGGCCCCTAAAACATTCACCCTTTGAATGGAATGTTGATAAACTGGGGACACAACGTCCGGATCTTGACCCCTGGAACATCTCTGACCACATAAAGTTAAGTTCAAAGGGCAACAAAGTGCACAATCAGCCAATTGTGTGAAGAGTGAGTAGTTAGAGACAGCTGTGACATAACACTTGCAAGCCTGAAGGTTTAAGAAGGAAAAAAGGAGGAAGGCATAGCATTCCAAAGGTCAGAAATTATTAAAGTGAAAGGGAATGGACACCCACCCACAGTGTGAGCGCTGGATACAGACAATATAGTCAAAGATGCCCCAGGGGTCAGGACACTGTGGACTGTTGGAGGCCTATTCTTTTCCACCAGATGTTCATGTTTAACTCTACTGGTATTCAACGACACCACAAACAAAAGCATCAAAAAATCACACCGTGAAACGGCTTGAAAAAACACATGCAGGATGCATTTGGGTGAAACTGCCTTTGTGGCCCCAATTGTTCATTCTTCGAAAAAATGTGTACTTTGTGCAAAATGTTGCAAACAAGAGCACAATGGTGCTGAAGCCCAAACCATACCAAATGTATCAATCATTTCATTGCAAAGAGACCCATGTGCAGCTATGTGTTGAATGTCAAGAACATCCATTAATTTTCACAGATTCCACACAATTCCTGATTTAACTTAATGTTTTTTCATTTCATTTTCTACAAACGAGAGCACCAATGGTGCAGCAGCTCAAACCACCCCAATTGTAACAAATATTTCATTGCAAAGAGACAATGTGCATTATGATTTAATGTTCAAGACTTCTAAATGCTCTTCACATAGAGGGGGAGATGCATTTTAGCAATGTTTCACACAACAGCTAAATTTTTATGTCCCTATTCCACTGGATTACTTTATAAAACACATGTGAAAGAGGCAACACCTCTAGAACCTGGTACAAATTCAAGGACTTTTTTGTATTCTTTTGGCAGGAGAGGCATCTTTGGCATTTCACACAAAGGCTGTTTGTGGTCCCTGCAATGACCAGCAGTCAATGAACACTGTGTTCATCCAAAGATGACCATCTGGTCGGCCAAAAATTTGATCAAATTAACCGCCTATTGTATCCCTTAACATTTAAATGGCCAATTGTTTACCCACAATCAATGAACTTGTGTCCCCATTTGTTAACATCCATCGAAGAATAAGTAATTGGTGGTCAATAAACAAAAAAGAAGTAAATTCACTTATGGCCCATTGTCCCCAATGGCCCTTGGAATTGACCATGACAAGTCAAAGATGCCCCCAGCATTCAATATTGTAACAGGTTTGTCACATACATCACAGAATGACTATAATGGAGGGCCATAACGGCAATTCAACACAATTGGCCTATTGTGCCCCTTTAATGACCTCTAAGCTTGATCTTCACATGGGTAACATCCAAAGCTTCATCCATTCAAGAATGAACAATTTGCCCAAAAAGGCTAATTTTTTCAACACGCATGACCCCTGGTGCTCCATCAATGACCTTTGACCTTCCATGGTTCAAAGAAGCCCCAGGAGTCAATGAACATTTGGTCAGCATCCATCCAAGAATCAAACCCTAGAAAGGCAAATTTCACACAATGGTCTATTGTGCCCTGCCCCTTCAATGACCTTTAATCATTCACATAGACAAAGATGCCCCAGAGGTCAATGGACACTGACTATTTGGAGGCCCATAAAGCTTCTTTCACCAGATAATTACTGTTTAACTCCCAATGACTTCACATGCAACATCACCACTATGTGACCACTGAAACCCCACCACGAGAGGAACATTATGACATTCTAATGCACTTTGTAGGTGAAGATGCATTTTGGGATGTGATGAGATGGGATGAATATGAATGGACGATGGTGATGTATGAACAGATGGAGGATATGGATGAATAGATGGGAAGGATAGATGTGATAAAGGATGGGCTGCCATGATAGATGAATGGATGGGTTGGATAGATCGTGTGGATAGAGGAAATGGTGGGATGGATAGATGGCTGGATGATGGATAGATGGATGGGTTGATAATGGATGGGTTGGATAGAAGAATGGATGGATGAATTGGTGGATAGATGGCTGGACGGAATGAATAGATGGATGGATGGATGGTTTTGATAAAAATGGTTGGGATGAATGGGAGGGATAGGTGGATGGGGTGGATGGGGTGGATGGGGTGGATGGGGTGGATGAAAAATGGATGGATGAATGGGGTGGAAGATTCTGGATGGATGGAAGATGGTCTGGATGGGATTGATAGATGGATGGGATGATAGATTGGATGGATGGATGGGATGGGTTGGTAGATCATATGGATAGAGGAAATGGATGGGATGATGGGGTGGATAATGGCTGGATGGGATGGATAGATGGATGGATGGATCTATCATGGATGGATAGATGATGGATGGTATAGATGGATGGATGGTTAGATGGACAGATGGGATGGACGATAGATGGATGATGGATGGATGGATAAAGAATGACATGCGGATACAATGGTCCAACATATGACTGGTTGAACTAAAAATGATAGATCCCTAGATGGATGGATCTAGTAGAATGGCATGAGATTAACCGCCATAGGCTTAGCTGTGTTTAGCTAAAATTCCTCCCTCCCTACAAACAGCAATTGGGTGTTTCGTTCCTAGAACATTTACCAAATAACTCCACATTTGGTCTCCTTGCAAGACATTTTTGGTACATCTGGATGTTTTGAGATTACAGGTTTTCTCATTAGCAGTTGCAGAATAGAGGTCCTCAATGCCTTTGACTGTACAGCTAATTCAGGAAAGACTTCCCATTTCCTATAGATACGTGTCTGGCAGTTCTCCGATCCTTCATTTTGGTGTTATTTTTTTCTTTGAGCGAACATTGAAAAAAGTAGGAGACAGTAGGAGAAAGTATGATTTTCGAGAAAAATGTAGAAGTAGGCGGCAAGTGCAACCGTAGAAGTTTGAGAAGTAGAGTCTGTTGCATCCTGCATTACATTAACTTTAAAAATCAATTGAAGCTTGTGGGAGGAGAATCATTTCAAGCACTATTATGTGAAGTTTCATGAAATGGGCCTTCAGGCCCTAGTGGGACCCTGGACCAAAAATTCCTTACACCCCAAAGCTGTCCAACCATCATTATTAATGAATGTCCGCACTGTGCAATAACATTTGTAGAGAGAAGCATCTTGCAAATTCCACATGATGGCCCCAGGGCCCACACTGGCCATTAGGACCCAAATCCCGAGCACCGCTAAAGATATGGCTATTAGACCACTCATCATGGCTGAACATCAGCAATGTTCAACAAAATTTGTGGAGATACAACAGGGTTCAAATAGCAATCATAGCCGGGTCTATTTTACCAAAAGTATGCCTGGTATACGTAATTTTGCCTGTGACCAGGTGCTATTTTGCTTACCCCAGGAGTTATTTTCCATCTACCAATTTTGCTATCCAGCGGCAGGTTCGACACCATATTTTAGTCAAGTCACCTGCATCAGAATGTTTCATATTCCAGTCCATGCACATATCCTGGACGCTTTGCATCTTGCTTCTGTTTTTGCCAAGATTACCTGTCGACATTTTACAACTTTGGCTTTTTTTGGGGGGGGGGGGGTGTCGAGGTTGTTGGATTGCACAATTACTATTACCGGTACGGGCGGAAATTACTGTATTGGCTACCAATTCCCAGTACTAATTGAAAATTATCAAAATCCAGTGCTGTCATACTTGTATTTTTCGCCGATCATAGCCGCGGCCGCGTACATCGCAACTTGATCTGCAATTTTAAAATGATAAAACTGCCCCCACGTGTGTTGCGGACTGTGGGCATTTGCATTATTTGCCGAGTATCCCAGCCGATGCGGACCTCGCAGCTTCACCCTTACGTAACTCGCAAAGCTGTATGTTTCAGGTTGCTGGGCTCACTCGCCCGATCTGGCCCTACTTCTAACATAGCCCTACTTGGAACACGTGGTCATCACCTATGCTGTTCTCGAGCATTCAATGTGCTCGCCAATTCCCACGCAGCTGACACCACGATACCAAGTCTCCCGGACCACTCAATGGAAAGGAAGAGCGACCTCTCGCACTCACTTAACTTCTGTAGCATTTTCCCATAGACCCTATTATTTAGTGGATTTATTTACGATCGGTCGATCAGCGATACTGCCATATAATTTGCGTTAGCCTACAATTCTTTTGAATTAACAACTGATTAATTAGACAGTTGGTTGTTAAAACAATCATACATGAAAGGTTAGCATTGATTTGGTCATTTTTACGACTAATTTTAGATCGTGCCTTGCTTCGGATTTCCTCTTGCTAAATAATCACAGTTACGTTGGGCTGGTAATTGACAAGCGACCTGGTTTTCGTGGTCTGGGCTTGTTGCTATATTACGTATACGTACGTACACGTATGGAAGAATTTAGTATACATGTATTTTCTGTCTGCTTACTAGTACTACGGTACTACCAGCACGACAGTGGTCACAAGCAAGTGTGCTGTTTTGCCATACGTACGTTGTCATGAATTTTTTTCAGCTATCGATCGATCTAGGACCGCGCAACCCTATTATACACACTATTTTTGCTATCCATGGTTGAGAAACTGTGCGGGTAATTTCCCACCCCCTCAAAGTCATCGGGTGGCCGAAACTGCAGCTCACTAGTTTGTGCAATGTACATATCGATTCACACAACTATACGTACATGCATCAAATCCTCGAAGGAACTGTGCGTGCCATGCAATTTCCTCCACAATCAAGTCCTAAGCTGTGATTCCGATCCCGAGGTTTGGATTGATTCGTTCGTTTATTCCAACAAATCGGTGTTCTGTTTGAATCCTCCTGACAACGCTGACATGCACACTTTCCTATTAATTTTCTACATTTTTTCGGCCACACTCTTCCAGTATCTATTCTTTATACATTAACAGGAATTACTAGATGATCGCCACGGGCGCTAGTCGGCAAGAAAGAGCAAGAGAGCAGCGCCCGTGCCTCTCAAAGTTAACCAAGCGGTGCGCAATTTTAATCACGTGCTGGCGCGAATAGCGCTTGGCTCCCGCTTATTCGAACCCTGGCTACAAGTATTTATGTATTTCATATAATGGGCCCTAGGGGCCCAAACTGGGCCATGGAGCCCCAAATTCTGACACTCCCCAATGGCCCCTCTACCCAATGACCATTATGTGTACCTATTGAACATCAAATGGATTTGTGGGAGGAGATGCATTCCAAGTACTATTGTGGTGAAAATTTCATAAAATGGGCCCTTGTGCCCGAGGGGGGCCTGGACCAAATTCCTGAACAACCCTGAAGGTACGGTTGTTGGAGCATCATTATGACCAACATCGTCGGCACTGTACACAAAAATTTGTAGGAGGAGATACCATTTTGAAAATTTTACACATAATGGCCTATAGTGCCCTGTTAATGGCTCTTTGGACCTTGACCTTCCACAGGCAAACATGTCCCATGGGCCATTAAACATTGTGTCCAAGTCGGTCAAACATCCATCGCAGAATTGATGTTTGAGAGCCAAAAAGGCAATTGTTCACAGCACTTGGATGGCGGATGGATGGAAGGATGGAATGGACGGACGGACGGACGGACGGACTGAACGAGGACGGTACGACTGACGGACGACAGACCATACAACATACAGACAGACAGACAGACAGACCGACAAGATAGATAGATAGATAATACTTGATATATAGCTAGATAGATAGATAGAGTTGACATGCAGATTCCAATAGCTCAACCAGCATAGCTGGTTTGAGCTAATCTAATAATTGCCTCTCGCCTCTCCCTATTGGACCATGAGGGAGTGCCTCACATCAAGAGCCAGAGGTTATTTGTTAGCAAGGTCAAAAAGTTGCTCTCAATCACCCAGTGTTCAGGGCCCAACGTTATGTGGAAATATGTTTCACTAGTTCCATGTGCGAGTGAGTAGTAGAAACCACTGGAAATTGGCAAAATTTCAATGAACCACACTTCGGAAGCGAGAATTTGGAGAGTCAGCTCTCAAAATCCGAAATATGAGATAAGACTGTGAACTCACCGAGCTCGGTCCAGGTTGTGTGGTCATGGGCTGGCGGGGGTCCCAGGGTTTCGGGCCAGCCTCTTTCGAGGTCCAGTCCAGGCTTCATCACCGTGTTGTAGCTGGTTGCCATCACAGATTGCCCTGCTCGAATCGACATTGAACGGCCCTTTGTATCACCTAGATGACATGAGAGAAATCGAGGAAATTAAACACCGCAGAATTGCCAGAAGAGAGTCTCAGTCCTCAACCAGTGAAGGGGAGGAGCAAACCGATTTTTTCAGAAACTTAAGTCAGGTCAGAAAGATCCTTCCATCATAGTTTTCATTGATCCCCTAGAAGAAACAGGCGAATCGCAAAAAGTGTCATCCCTGGTTGCGCGATCGGTGGTTCTATTATTCATTTACTACAACTACCCTAACACAACCAACATAGTTCATGAACCATCGTCACATCAAACAACATCACATATTTTCATAATATCTGCACCAATAAGTTTGACTCTCATTACGAAAGTCCCGTAATTGTTTTTTTCTTCTTCATGGGCCCTCCCCCCCCACTCTTCTCTCCATAAATACCCTAATTTGAATAAAGTTTTATCCCATTCAAACTCACTTCTTTGCTGACCCAAAATCCACTGAAATGTGCTAATCCCCTCCGCAGGCCCGGCTTCCTTCTTTGCCTTTTAAATAAACTTTCCTTCAATTATTCATTGCCTTTTATTTACCAACAGCCAGTACATGCCTCCCCCCCCTACGAGGCAAACACCCTCCCCCGCTTCCCCCCCACACACCAACGAACTATCTCCCAGTCAAGATGTCCCAAAATATATCTTAAGAAGCTCCACATTTTTCCCCAGTCCCACGGCAAGAAGAGAGGGGGAAAAAGCTGCAGCTTTTTGAATGTTAATCAACCATTCAATTGGTTTGGTTAGAGAGGGTTTGCTTGTGTGCAGCCTCTAACAGCACATTGTCACACAGAGCTATGGTTTCGCGTAACTTTGTAATTCTTTATGCAAAGATGCTAGTATGATTGGATTTCAATCAAATTCATGTACTCAAACATCAGATTCAGTAAATGTTAACGGACCATAACCTACCGCGTTTGGCAAAATTCTTCAAGTTGGAATTGAATAAATTATCAAATCAGGCCCATACAATGAAGCTTATAACAGCATTAAAAATTGTCACACAGGAGCTAACGGTTTACTCGTTTCTCAATGCTTTATTCTAACAGAGCTCTTATATGAATGGAATTCAAATTCCTTAACATCAAACACCTCAGTTAGAAAATTGTTAAAACAGACCATACCTACTGAGTTTGGCAAAATCTTAACACAATGTTGAAATTGAAACATTTATGCAAATCAGGCACATACAATGAGCGCTTATAACAGCAGAAAATTTTTTATTTTCACAGGAGCTATGGTTCATCCGTTCCGCGTGCTTTATCTCTAACAGACAGACGCTATTATTGATGGGATCAATCAAATTCATGAAACTCAAACACATCAGATTCAGAAAATGGTTAACAACTGAACCATACTACTGAGTTTGGCAAAATCTTACCAAGTTAGAAATTTGGAATATATTTAATCAACTCAGGCACATACAATGAAGCTTATACACAGTAAAATTTGTGTCACAGGAGCTACGTTTTACTCATTCCCTGCAGTTGTGCTTTAATTCTAACAGAAGCTATTAATATGATGGAATTCAAATTCCTGAACCTCAGCACATCAGCATCCAAAATGTTGGGAAGAGAGGGTTTTGCTCGTTGGGCAGCTTATACAGCACAATTGTCAACACAGGAGCTTATGGTTTACTCATTCCTTATGCTTTATTCTAACAAAGCAAATCAGATGTTGGGATTCAATCATTTCATGGCATCAAACACAGTCAGATCCAGAAAAAATGTTACGGACCATACCTACAGAGTTTGGCGAAATTTCTACCAGTTGGGAAATTTGAATATATTAATGCAAATTAGGCACATAAAAGTACCTCTACTGACCCCAGCTGTACTATCAACTGATCTGGATCATAGGAGTGATCACATCTACCAAGTTTTGTGGGAAATGCAACAAACTTCCAAAATTGCATAAAATTGCAAATTAGACACATTAATGGAACTCCAGTGAACCCTGACTTCACTTTTAATTAACTTCTCTGGAACCATGGTAGACCAACAATCCACCAGTTCGTGAAAATCCGACAAACTTGGGAAATTTGCGAAAATATCAGATTAGACTCCTTAATTAGCAATTTTCAGCTGAAATCTAATCATTCATTGCTTACCTGTCATCCAGGTCCTACATGCCAAACTAAATCACTGTATCACATACGCTTCTTGCGTACTCTTGCTAACCGCTTCAACAGTAAATTATATAAAATAATCTAATTACCCCACTTAATGATGACAAGTTGCTGCCCAAAATCTATCAGATCGTTTACACCCAACCCGGTGCTACACACAAAATTTCGTCTTAAATCGTCCCTCAACGTTTGTAGAATTCTGCTAAACGAGAAAGTGTGACCTACGCACACACACGCATAGTGACCCAGTATTTCTCTTTCCTGAATTCATTGGAAGTTGATAGACAAAAGGGTCTTTGAGATAGACCTCTCATCTTGACAGGGTCTTTGCGATACAGACTCCCATCTTGACAGTCTTTGAGATTACAGACTCCCATCTTGACAGGGTCGTTGAGATACAGACTCTCTCTCATCTTGACAGGGTCCTTTGAGATCAGACTCCCATCTTGACAAGGGCTTTGGATACACTCCCATCTTGACAGGGTCTTTGGAGATCTCAGACTCCCATCTTGTGATGTCTTTGAGATACAGACTCCCATCTTGACAGGTCTTTGAGATACAACTCCCTTTTTTTGACAGGGTCCTTTGAGATACAGACTCCCATCTTTACAGGGTCTTTGAGATCAGACTCCCAGCTTGCAGGTCTTTTGAGATACAGACTCCCATCCTGACAGGGTCTTTGAGATACCGACTCCCATCTTGACATGGTCTTTGAGATACAGACCCTCTTTGACGAGTGTCTTTGAGAATACAGACTCCCATCTTGACAGGGTCTTGAAGTAACCGACTCCCACTTGAGAGGTCTTTGAGATACAGACTCCCATCTTGACAGGGTCTTTGAATCAGACCTTTCATCTTGACAGGGTCGTTGAGATACAGACTCTCATCTTGACTGGGTCTTTGAGATACAGACTCTCAATCTTGACAGTGTCTTTGAGATACAGACTCCATCTTGTACAGGGTTCCCTTTGAGATACAGACTCACCATCTTGACAGGGTCTTTTAGATACAGACTCCATCTTTACAAGGTCCTTTGAGATACAGACTCCTCATGTTGACAGGGTCTTTGAGATACAGACCCCCATCTTGTACAGGGCTTTGAGATACAGACTCCCATTTGACAGGGGTCTTGAGATACAGACTCCCATCTTGACAGTGTCGTTGAGATACTCCTCCCATCTTGACAGTGCCTTTGAGATACATCCGTCTTGACATTCTTATGAGCTACGGACCCTTGTCTTCACAGGGTCTTGCAAATACAGACTCTCATATTGACGGGTCCTTTGAGATACATCCCTCTCTTGACAACGGGTCTTGAGATACAGACTCTCATCATGACAGGTCTTTGAAAACATCTCTCATCTTGAAAGGAGCTTTGGGATCATGCCTCGTCTTGACAGGGTTTTGGAATAACATATCCTTGCCTTGGACAGGGTTCTTCTGTAAGGTTTGACAGTATACCAAAGAGCTACAGGGCAGCCCTGGTCTATAATACCTCGTTGCATGAGGCCGAGTCTGGACAACCCAGTCACCCTATTCACTGAATCCCCCATGTCCGCCCTTCACAAAACCTCTCTAAAAATTTTTCCTTCATATTACACATACAGGGTTTCTGGGTTGATCAGTTCTGTCATACCCCAGACCAGGGGTGGAGTACCCCAGACCAGGGGTGGAGTACCCCCAATTAACTCTGGTACCCCTGGCGTCCCCAGACCAAATTTCTGACAATTTTTTTTTGGGGGGGGTGGACAGTCTCCATGTCGCCGCCTTCAGCTTTCAGGGGTTTTGGGTGGAAGGCTTATAAGTAAGAGGTTGCAGGTCCGAGTCCACATTGTACCCATTGGTTCTCTCCCTCTCCACCGAGGTGCTATTTGCCTACCTAAAGGTGCCCTCGTGCTAAAGTGCACGTTGATGCAGTATATACATGACGTTTGTGTAGGACCCACAGGTTTTGTATGATTGACCAGGGTAATACTTGTGGAGTGCATTCCACAGAACCCAGTGTACGCTGCACTATATGGAAAAATCCGTGAATCTTATATTGCTCATTTTTGTATCTCTCGACAATTGCTATAATTAGCTCATTTGTCGACTCTAACGACCTTATCGAAGAACGCTCCTTACGCAATTGCCTCATCAGACAGGTCCCGCATTCGTCGTCCGTCAGATCGCAGACTTTCGAATCCGACACGCACCGCTTGTTGTTGCAAGTAAATTCATTCGCCTGGCATGGTGCACTCGATCTGCAAGGGGAAATTCAAATATAAAATGAGGGGAGCCCAATCAGGGTTTTTGTATAGGCATTGATGACTTCTTCTACTGATTCGATTTCTTGGTATTGTTATTGATCAATTTTTTCCATTGATTTGTTTTATTGACTTGTTTCAATGTGTAAATACCGGACATACAACCGCCTGTCTGGCCTGCTCAGAGATGAGTGGTTGCTCCTGTCAAGGCACCCATTCAGCAATCTTGCGTATTTGAATAGGAATCTGCCATTTGGCATCCCCCCCCCCCCCCACAGACGCTCCAGACTGCAAAACCATTGATTGCGAGTTCGGAGCCCATTGGAAGCCCGAGGAATTTTCCGCAGTGCTGTTGAACCAGGCCGTTGCCCAATGTCCCAAGCCACCCACTTTTGAAGTGGTACCTTTGAAGATTATAGCGCGCGCCGTATGTGGCAGCCTATTGGGAAGTCCCCCGGGGGACACGATGAAGCGGCCATACTGGAATGGGCGTCGGGAGAGAACTAGCGAGAAGGTGCGTGCTATATAGTACGGGGTGACAAGTCAATAATGATCAGAGGTAATATTTGTAAAGCGCTTGAGCAGTCTTGGACGTGGAAAAGCGCTATATAAGAACGAGAATTATAATTATTATACGTCCTTATGAGCTCACCTAGAGTATGCTCCAACTCCCTGGGATCCTCATTGAAAAACATGCATATGAATAAAAATCGGAGGATTTCAAAGAAGTGTTGCACGTATGGGTTACATGTGACTCCCGTCGACAGGCAAAGGGTGACAGATATTATGAGGTCCCTAAACTGGGAACCAGTGTCTGAAAGGAGGAAAAAAAGGCCAGGCTTGTATCTTCATCAAGTATCAATGGCATGGTGGAAGCTCAAATGAAAACTGAGACCTGGCTAGGTGTGGCAGAACATACAAAGTCCCCAAACAATATCAGCCTCCAGTCAGGTCTCTATCCTCGGAACGATAGAGACTGGAATAAATTACCACCCCTTGTAAGGAAGCCCTAGTTCTGAAGTGTAAAGGGAAGCCCAGTCATGAAGTGTAACGGGAAGCCCTAGTCTGAAGTGTTAAAGGGAAGCACTAGTTTGAAGTTTCTGAAGTGTAAAGGGACGCCTAGTTCTGAAGTGTTTAGGCCACATGCCCACACCACAGTTGATGCTGATGCTCAGAACCCCAACATCCTCGTTGTGAACCGGATGGGCTTTTAACGAGTAATAGCAGAAGAGAGACAAGAGCAATTTGTGGTATTTCAACCATCGTCAAAAAAGAGAGATGTGCTAGTTAGCAAATAATAATCTAAAACATATGTCCTTCGCAGACCAATAGATAGAATATTGTGAATTCTGTTGGGTGTCTCGACTCTCAGGTTGATGTCCATATGGGCACTTAGTCTATCTTCAGGCTCCAAGTGTCATGGACTGGGCGCAAAAGAACATGCAGTCCTTTTGTGATATCTTGGAGAGTGCTGTGACATTAATGGATAGGTGCCTTGCAGCCTGAAGTCAGTAGGACACCTCGACTGGCATAGGGAGTCATTGGATCGGGTGTGTGACAGCCACGGATATCAGAGCAGAGAAACGAGCTTTGTGCTTTTGGCTCCTTGTTATTCCCAGTTCTGATTTTATTCTAGTGAGGTGTGGGTGCTCACCCTCTAACAGGAGGCCAGGGAAGAACGGGCAATACTGGGAGGTTTGGGGGTGCGCGTTATTAGCAGATGATAATGTTCCTGGAAGAGGCGGGTGAAGGAGGTCTGTAAGGCTGTTTGGAGGATGCCCTCAATCGAGCTAGATGGTAGGGATGGTATGGATATTGCTGCAAGAGTGACTTGCTAGTTCCGATCAAAACGGAGCAAGATCCCAAAAAGAAAATACTGCCTCATTCTAGGGTTACATGGGAGTCTCTGTCTTCCAGATTCTATGTGAACATGATGACAATGTCAGGTAAGTGTGAGACTCACCTGGGAAGCTGCAGCCTGTGAAAGTGATGTCATCCAGGGCTACGTGACCCTCCTTGCTGAGTCCCTTCTGTGCCTCAATCTCGATCTACGTACAAAGCAGAGTAACACCGATGAGGGTTCAATTAGGAACACGCACATCAATGGGGGGAAAAGGGAAAATTGTATTGCCTAAATGTGCCACATTGTAACCCTAGCTACAAGCTAGGGCCTGAAAGAGGCTGCTACGAATACTGTGATGATTTGAAATTAAAAAAAATCATCAAGAATTAAAAAAATTAAAAAATAAAAGGGAGGGTGTCGTGGCCCACAGGGGGGTCAGTATCCATAAGTGAGTTTAGGCAGTGATTTCCCTGTATAGTTTGACCCTGGCTTTTTAACATGGAGCAATCAGTCAAATGTCATGATGCCACTTATCTGCAGCTCTTTCAGGCTGCGGGCTTCAGCGAAGCTCAAACTCCTTCGTAACAATATATACAATACCTAGCAATGGGTATCATGTATGTCACAGATGATCAACTGCGCAACTGAGACTGTAACTACTAGGTGTCGCAACTCTTTCAGCCTACGTGCAGTAAGTTGATCCAGTGTGGCTAGTATAGGACAGGGCTCAAATCAATGTTATATGATACTATACAGTTCATAATTTGACTGCAGCAAAACTGGGTGCAGGTAATTAGGTACCTCAAGGGTAGACTCCTGCGTCCTTGCCTAGTCCCGGGTGGCCCTTGGGCAAGGCCTAGCACCCGTATGCCCCAGGTGAGCTGACTGCAGCCAGGTGAGCTGACTGCAGCCAGGTGAGCTGACTGCAGCTGGGTATTAAGACTGCAGCTAGGCAAGCTGGAATCCTCAAAATAACATACAACAACATATAGATAACTGGATGAACGAACAGATAGATAGACAGCAGAGGAACCCGGCAGGGTGGACGTATTGGAGGGGTGGCGAACCCTCCCACACCAATCTGTTGCTGGGTCCACTGGGCACCGAGGTCCTCTCTCACCCAGTGGCCGAACACGTCGGCTCGTCCCCGCCACCAAGTAGTATTGCCTCAGGTGATCAAACTCTGCAAGAGAGGAGAGACGGAAACAGTTCATACAAGGGATGTAAAGCAGAACAGAAATCTCAGCTTCACTGTATAAACACGTCTGAAGAATCTGTTCATAGGATCTAAGATGCATTAGAGCAGGGGCTGGAAAATCTACTTTAGCTAGGAGTAAAAGTAGTAGTTTCGGCGGTGAAAATCGATGAATCCTTAAGCCCAAGATGTTCATGAACTAAAACGTCCATCTGGAAAAATAAGAATTACGATAGGTTGCCAGCCCGGACTACTGACAAGACTTGCCAGATTTCAACTGGCGCGGGTGGGGTGCACAGTGCAATATGGGGTAGTTGAGTAAGTGAAGTATAGTTATAATTTAATTATTTAAGTTTCAAGGTAAAGCACTCGTCAGCTGCACAATGCCCCCCCCACCCCCATGGACCTCCTGGACTGGTGAGTCATCATAAAAGGGGCACTGTCCAATGGCAAGTGACACCACATGGTGAGTAATGTTCCTGATGTCATCAGCCACTCAAAGTGACTCAGGGGCATCGATGTTCATCATATAATGGTTTCCAATTTGTACATCATTGTATGCCGTCATCTCCTTGACAGGGCCAACCACATGACAGATCTTCAAATCCTCCCAGCCCATGACAGATGCCAATACAAGTTCGTAGATTCTGTTCCATGGCACTGCACGACGGGCACAGCATATCTCCCATATACAGTATGCAGGGCTCTGGTAAGCATGGACGTGCATAGACGAGGAACAAGATCGATGTTTGCAGGTCGGTTGTTTCCAGTGTTAAGACCAATAATCTAGAATGCCCTCCTGAACAGGTGGCAATCTGCAAGACTCTGGATTCCTTCAAGGTGGCACTGAAGACGCACCTTTTTCTGGGGACATCAAATATTGCCTTTTTTGTTATCTGTGCTATTGAATGTATTCTATGGTATGAGGGCTATATAACTTGTGAATCTAATATACTATACTAAGTGGAGTGTGCCATTGACCCACCTAATATAAGATTAAATATTGATAAAACATAGGGTCTAAGGCTCAGGAACCCTCCAAGGTCAGGTATCAAATCAACCTTGTGGGCCAGGTGTAGCTCAGAGGCCATAGGTCGTCCCTACCCTGCCCTAGCAAGGCCAGGCCGGGTACATTGATACCCATCCTCACCTTCTCCCAGTATGTGTACCCAGAAGGTCATCATGCAGTCCCACTAGCCAGGCATGGCCGGGTACATTGATAACCATCCTCACCTTCTCCCAGTATGTGTACCCAGAAGGTCATCATGCAGTCCCACTAGCCAGGCATGGCCGGGTACATTGATAACCATCCTCACTTTCTCCCAGTATGTGTACCCAGAAGGTCATCATGCAGTACCCCTAGCCAGGCATGGCCGGGTACATTGATACCCATCCTCACCTTCTCCCAGTAGGTGTACCCAGAAGGTCATCATGCAGTCCGGGGCAGAGTTGTGCAGTTCAACGGTCCGCAGGGAGGCTATGCTGAACCCGGACCCATCGCGGTAGGACATCAACAATGTACCACCTGAGAGAAAGGGAAAAAAGATTCAATGCATCTTCCTTTCATAATAAAATGGTGACCCGGGGGGAGGGGCAAGGATATTTCAGAGTAGTTTGCAGGGTCCAGAATTTACACATGTTACCCCTATTCCAAGAGAGCTACACTGGTGGCTTTCTTCTCTATTGACTTAATGTGCTCATCATTGCATTTTGTGCCATCAAAACTGGTACTCCAGCCTATTTACATAAGTTGCTACACACACAGAGTCAACACAAACCTGTTCGTTCCCATCTTCAACATCAACTTCATGTCCCGGTCTCGAACAAGAACACATGGTGACCGTAGCTTTATTAACTATTTCCCCGCTTATGGAACAACTCCCATCCTGTTGATTTGAGGTCTCTTGACTCTATCGTCTTTCAGACATCGTCTGAAAACTTTTCTTTTCTCCCAGTCCTAATGGTTCCACTGCACTCTCAGCATCTGTAAAGCACATTCGACAACTCTTGTTGGAGTTTTCGCTGATATCAGACTATTTAGTTATTATTATTATTATTATTACTGTTCATTCATGATGAGATTCCTACATGTAAGCCATGCTAAAACCAGTGGGCCAGGGGGCATGGATTTTCGAAAAATATTTCGTAGTCGTAATTCACTACAGTTTGATGTAGACCTGGCTAATTTGTGTTGTTTTTGTAACAAAAAAGGCAGTGATTGTGCCAATTTGCTCGAAAGCCCTATAAAAAGTGTACAAAGTGTGTGCTCCAGGAATTTGTCCCGTTGTTCTCTGCCGTCTCCGCAAGCTCCATGGGAGACTTCTGCCTCAATGGCCCCTAGCTTATATACATATCTGTGAGGTGAAAATATACAACAACATTCTCATTGACATTGAAAACTACAATCAACCTCTTTTGGGTTACTAAACCATTTTACTAGCCGCTTGTTCGTTCCTTCCTCTCTCACCACGGCAGCATTTCGACTGCAATACCTAGGCTATCAGACTCGGCTTGGATTTTCAAAGCAAGTTTTCTCCAACTACTACTCGGAAGTTCCCAGCTTTCTCTATGGCATGATGTTCATATCATGGTTAGGACAGTAGAGCTAAAGCTGGCTAAATGTCCCAAATTTTTGCAGGGATTTTTTTTTTTTTTAGATGGCCCTGACAATCTGGGGAAAAAAATGGTGCATTGGGGGATAGTAGTGATGCGCAGCCAATTGTTGAGCATTCTGGCCAAAACGTTAAAGTTGGGGCAACAATATGGGTCCAACAAAATGTCCAAATTTTCCACCAACCACAAAATTCCTGTTCATAAAATGCCCATGTTTGGAGCTTGGTACATGCAGCCTAATATGCTACGGAAAGGCCATTTCTAGCCACCTTTGGGGTTTATACACAAACAAAATTTTCTTGTACCAATTTGGATTCCCAATTTCATGATTACTGCCCTTACATGTGACGCACATACCTGAAAGGGGCACCCAGTAGGGTCTCCCTTGGAAAAGAATTCTAAAATGAACAGAATACTAATGTCTGTGTTATACACATTTTCTAATGTGAAATAGTTACACACCCTGTTCGTACATCGAGATTGCCATCTGGCATAAGGATGAGGTGGTTCCCTTGGTGACGTTATAAGAGACATTTTGTAAACGTAACATTGTTTGTGATTCACACAGTTGCTGATATCAGCAAAAGTTCTGGTTGTTCAATTCCCAACATTATAATTAGTAGAGAGTACCATTAGACTTCGAATTATGATCTATTTTTTTTTCATATCTTTGATTTCCCCGTCCCAGTATTGTTTCTCACCACCTTCTGTCCTGATGGTATGTATTGGTTAGTCTAGCCCTGTCATTCTTACCATCCTGCGTCCCAAGAGTGTGGTCTTTGCTGGGGCCGCCAGTGGTGGGGGCAGAGGCGCCCGTGGAGCTCCTCCACTGGTACTCCCCGGTACGACCTCATTGTACCCACAGCCACCAGACTCGAAGTCGCAGTCACCTGAAGCGGAAATGAACGGATGATTTTATTATCAGTTTGATGCTCACTACCTGGGTGGTTTATGTTTATGACAGCTCAAAAAATATTGAGAATAACATCTCGTTCTTTGATAGCGTTTCTCCCAAGTCAAAGACTTGCTCAAAGCACTTTACAGATATTACCCCTGATTATCAGTGACTTGTCACACACGTACCACTCAGTACACACCGGTAGTTTGTTTTCTCCCGATGCACCATTTCAGTAACGTTCACTTCTCGGTCACCCGGGGGATTCTCACAATGGTAACACTTAACATGTGGGTAGCGTGGGACATTCCAGGACAAGGCCTTGTCCACAGCTGGCTGAAATAAATCTTTGGGATTTCCAATGGGATCCAAACCGCAATCAATGGTTTGCGGTTGGAGCTCTAACCAACTGAGCTTAATCAGCCCCCTAAGAATGAGGGAGCCCCTTCTGCACTGCCAACAGTGCAGTGCAGACATATGATGATTTACAGAATGCAGGAAAGCAAGTGAGGCACAGCAAGGAACCCTGGCCGTATCGATCGTCGATGAGCACCAGCGATGACTCTCTTCTTGACTAGTGCTCAATGAGATGAGGCAGGGGGGTGACAAATCCCGACCTGCTCACGGGACCACCAGTTCACGTCCCTCCTGAGAGGTTGATCAGTGAAATCCCGGATCCAACCACTTCTCGGAACAAGGAGGAGATGGTTCAACTGACTACCAGACGCCCACGATGAGACTTGTGCAATTCCCGTAACAAACACTGGTAATCCCCAGAAAGTTCAATAAATTTACAGCGAAACCAGGAGCAAAGACCGAGGGGGAAAACGTTCCGGTGACTGCTGGAACATTTGCGCTGCCATTTTATGCCTCATATTCATAATCATGTTCAGTGGATCCTTACTATTCAATAGCAGGAGTTGAATATCTTACAACATCAACACCCATTCATAGTCCTAACACGGTAGTAGAAGTTCTCCCCTTCATTCCGCGAGCCTACAAGTACAAATTCAACTAGAGCACCAATGGCGCTGTAGCTCAAACAAACACAAATGCAATTCAATTTCACAGAATATAAAATGACCTTCTTGTGACTAAAAATGACACCTAGATGACCACCCAACAATTAAAGGGACCTAGTTCAGCATGATGGCATTCACACATGTTATGATCATCCAAGCAATCTGTAGGAGAAGCATCTGACTCTTCAAATTTCTGAGAGACTAAGCATACCATAGTTCATGAAAACTCTGACCAAGAATCATAGTAATCCAATCCAACCTAATCTGTAGGAGGAGGAAGATTCCAAGATTTTCTACATATTGGCTCACTGGTGACTTATATCCCTAAACACTCCAAAGGTACCACAAGGTCATGGTAGCCACTGACCGAAGTACTTTTTTTGATGGTAATCCAAACCCATCTGTAGGAGGAGGAAGATTCCACAGACTTTCTACCTTTTAGCTCACTATGCCCCTTTAATGTCCTTGGACCTTATATCCCTGAACACCCCAAAGGTACCATAAGGTCATGGTACCACTGACCGAGTATGATGGCTATCTAACCCAATCTGAGGAGAAGGATGATTCCAAGATTTTCTACCTTTTCGCTACCTATGCCCCTTTAATGTCCTTGGACCTTATATGCATAGACCACCCCAAAAGGTACCAAGAGTTATGATTAAGCACCTGACTGAGTTATTTTAGTAATCAAACTTAATCGTAGAAGTCTTTGGCAGATCAGATTTTTAAGTTTTTTACATAATAGCTCAATATTGCCCATGAAATGACCTTCTCTTGACCTTGTATCCCTGCACACACGAAGGTACCACTAGGTCCCATGATAACACTGACTGGGTATGATGGTATACCTTGGGGATGATGGTACCCATTTAAGGAGGAGAGATGAGAGCCAATTTTGCAGTTTTTTCTACATAAATAGCTAATGATGGCCCCCCTCAATTGACCTTTGAACCTAAACCTCCTGACACTACCAAAGGTACACTTAGACAATAATAACTATGACAAAGAAGAGCAAGTTTCTGAGTTTTTCCACACGATTTGCCCCTTCATCCCATGTCTCGTAATCTTTCTAGGTGTCCCGTGGGCCAATCAACATTGTTTTAGGACAATAGCCGTCAAGGAACGAACTTTGAGAACCCTGAAAAATACAAGTTAAAGGGAATTCCAGCCAATTATTACTCTCTTGGTGTTACCATATTAGAGAGAACAAAAATCATTTAACTACACTTTGTCCAGGTTCATAGCATGTTCGGTGGGAAGGTATGGCTTCCTCAAAATTTAATATAATGTTGCTGATTTTGGCAAAACTGGCAACCTTTTTGGATGGCAATCTAGCAATCATGAGGGAAAAGGACATATTTCTACCATTTTCTCTCAAATTGGTAGATTGACGTCATCAAATGTTGCAATTGCAAAATTGCCAAATTTGCAGGGTTATGGGTTAATCCTTTCAAATCATAACTTCATTAAAACCGAACATGCTATGAAAGAACAAAAGTTGATGGACATGAGTTTACTGCACAATCATAAGCCATTGAATATTTTGGCCTGGAATTTCCCTTTAAACAGATGGATGAACGAATGGACTGATATGCAGACGGCTTCTTGGCTGGTTGGGGCTAACAAAACTACCATAACCTTCCTGATCAAGCAGGAGAAGAAAGGGCTCAAAATTCTACATTGGGAGGTACATATCCACTGTATAACCACAGAGGAGAGTTTCTCGTCGCCCGCCATTGGTGCAGTCCGGCCTGAAGTCACACCGAGATTGGGGTCGTGCAGGACAGCTCCCATCACACATGGAATGGGGGGGCAACGGGGGGACACAGGGGCCGAGACACACCCCCCGGTATACCTGAAGATTCATCCAGGGTATACCACCACTTTCAAATTCCAACCTTCCACTCAAACACCTGAAGAAATGATAAAATGTTGAATAAAAAGTTTTCGTTTTTCCTGGGACTGTACTGCCATGACTCTTCTGCAGTGCCGTCATCGAGGGTTCTAATCACAAGGCATCGCCAAAAAGGAGCTCGCATGGTGAGCGATCGGGGTTTCTATTGTTCACTACACTACAGACTATTACACAACAATAGTTCATGCATGCCATCGACATGTCAAAGGAAAAATCACATATTTTCCACATATAACACATAAAAATTCCTAAAACAAACTGACCAATAAGTTTGATGACTCTTATTACAAAAGTATCTTAATTGGTTGTTCTTCTTTTTTCTTGTTCATTGCCCCATCCCCCCCCACTCTTCTCTCCAAATACAAAAATTTGAATAGTTCCTCGGCTGTATTAGTCAACTCACCTTCTTCGATCCACAAAAACCAACCTTGAAGTTGTAAATCCCCTTAGCAGCGCCGGGCTTCTCTGCCTTCTTAAAAATCATTTCTCGTCATATTCATTGCCTTATTGTTCCAACCAGCAGACTGCCCGCCCTCCTCCTCCGCGGCAGCAACAGCCTCCCCCACACACCAGAAGTATCCCATGCAGCAGTCAAAGATGTTGTCCAAAATTTATCTAGGAAACCTCCACAGTTATTTATCCCAGTCCCCAGGCAAAGAAGACAGGAAAAAAAATGTTACAGTATTTTTGAAGGTCAATCAACCTAATCAAATTGATGGGTAAGAGAGGGTGTGCTTGTGGGCAGCTTATAACAGCACAATTGTCACGGGAGCTATGGTTTACTCGTTCTTCAGTGATTTATTCTAACAGAGAACGATTATATGATGGAATTCAATCAAATGCAGCAACATTAAACACATCAGATCCCAGAAAAAGAAAATGTGAACGGACAATACTGAGTTTAGCAAAATCCTTACCCCGGTGGAATTGGAATAATTATGCAAATTAGGCACAACAAATCTACCTTCTCACGGGACCCCCAGCGGTACTTCAAAATGATCAGGATCACAGGTGGATCATTACCCCACACTACCAAGTTTTGTGAAATCCAACCAAATTCAAAAATTGCATAAATTATGCAATTCCTTAAACAAATTTTAAATGACCTCCAGTGACCCCGACTTCACTTTTTAAATTTCTTGGGAGCCATGGTAGACCACATCACCAAGTTTCGTGAGAATCCGCCAAACTTCGCATTGAAATTATGCAAATTAGACCACTGAATTAGCATAGTTAGGCTGAAATCTAATCAGTCATCTAAACCCTGTCATCCAGGTCCTACATGCTAAATTAATCACTGTCTGTAGCACAAGGTTCTTGCATAATACTGCAACAAGCTGAAAATAATTTACATAAAATGAGTTAATTAACAACTAATTGATGACTTCGCTGCCCAAAATATGTCGGATCGTGTACACCCAACCCCGGTGCTACACACAAAATTGTCACGGCCCTCACGGTTTGTGAGGAAGGAAGCATGCCTAACGAGGAGAAGTGTGACACACCCACACAGGCACCCACCACACACGCCATAGTGGCGACTATGTCTCTTCTGAATTTCAGTTCAAGGCGAGACAAAAATAAAGTTAGACAATTGGAAAACGATTTAGGGAAGGTTTAATGCATTAAGGCTTAAGGGGGAGGGGGAAAAACAGGAGACTGTAAACCCCGGGGGGGGGTTTTACCCCCATAGGACAGTGGAACATGATGCCTTTTGTCATTTCAGTCCATAGAACAAGCCAATGTTACCCCAAGGTTGGTGACCAATCCAATTTTGCACCCTTCTACCATTTCTCGAATATGTCCCTGAGAGGCGTTACTATAACACAGTAGTTACCAGCTTGAGCTCCGGACCAGAGCGGGGAAACGTCTACCAGTTGATGCACCCAGGTGTTTATCGGGAGTTGTCGGACCACTGCCCAGCTTGGAACCAGAGGGACCGGTCGGATTCGCTTCCTCCGTGGTAGAGCTCAGAGTCCGGCGGAGAGATGAATCGACGTCTTGATCTCGCAAGATTGTAAAATATATTACCAGTTCATTCTAATGTAGGACTCGTAACCATGGACACACGCTTTTGTCCCTCTCCGCATTGACCAGATGACAACACCATCAAACCCTGATTCATGGTACAAAAATCCCCAAAGCACTCCTGGGTTTGTGTGGAGTGAGAAGAAAAACCCTCATACCTACACAACTTCAATTGATGTTTGTGTTCATTCAGGACCTAAAAGTCAAGCATAACCATTGGACCTTACATTTTCAAGGAAGCCTTGGCATTCAAGTGGCTTTCCGTTTCTTTGTAGGGGAATGCAATCTGTTAGGACAGGGGGTTTTCAACCTTTTTTGGGTGTCCCCAATTGGCATTACGAATGTATCACGTACCACCAGTTAGAAGGAAAGCGTAGGGGTATGAAAAAATTATAAAACACTTGGAATAGTGCATTTGTGACATTATCGGCCCTCATTTGAGGAGACTTACCATTGTAATCCGTCCTTATATCGCAAATGTGATGGTAATTAATCGTGGAGTCACCAGACTTTTCGTCCTGGGGGGGCGCAAGGGGGCACAGACAATGTTTGAGGGGGGGCACAATCCCAAGCGGAGCGACACCCATGGGGGCGGGTAGCGTAAACGAAAATTTGGCAAGGCCCCCGATGGGGCCGGAATTGCCTTCCGGCGTTTTAGGCAGCAGTACCAAGCTTCAAACATGCGGATTTATGATCACAAAACTTTGAATCGGTGGAAAAATGTGGACATTTGTCGTGAACCGAGGTCCTATCGTTGCCCAGCCTTAATTTGGGGCCAGAATGTTCAACAATTCTGCACCATACTACTATCCACCAGTGCCACATTGCGCAATTGTTCCAGAGTTCCACAGAACATCTGCAAAAAAATCGGACACAGGCCAACATTAGGCATTTAGCCAGCTTAGACTTGACTTGCCCCGGACATGATTATAAACGTCATGCAAGGCAGCGGGAACTTCCGAGTAGGTTCCATGGAGAAAACACTCGTTGAAAATCCCAAGCGTCCCCGACAGCCTGGGCTACTGCAGTCAAAAATGTGCGTTGTTGAGGGGAAAACGGACAAGGGGTGTAAAGGATAGTAAGCCAGAGAAGTTGATTGAAGTTTTCAAGTTCAATGAGAAGTTTGTATATTTCACCTTGAATATGGATAAGCTAGGGGGCTGGCTAATGAGGCAGAACTTCCTATAGAGCATGCGGAGATGTTGGGAGACGAAGAGCAATGGGACTAGTTCCACCCTAGTACCTACCACGCGCGATGCGCGAATTTGTACACTTTATACAGTGATTCGAGGCAAATTTTGGCACAATTTACTCCTTCCCTTGTCATAAAAAACAACAATATTGCCCAGTTTTACATAAATTATTAGTCCAAATAAACCGACTACAGAATATTTTTTCCGAAAATCACCAATCTTCATTTGGGGGGGGCACATGGTTGTCTAGGGGGATATGTGGCCTCCCTGGCCCCCCCCCCCCCCCGGCGGCGCCACTGTATTGGGCCTAGCCCCGTATTTTGATATAACAAAAATAACCATCACTGCATGGCAATTAGATCTGGCAATCCCTGATGATCTCAAATGAGTCCCCCAACCTTAGGTGAAGCTTGCTTGCACTTATTTCGCCTTCTTCTAATCCTGCTTGTTTATTACTCAAGAACAACATATTGAGAAATGTTTTCGATGTTCCTCCGATAGTTAAAAAGTGATTTCCAAGGTCCCACTAATACATGATGAACACAAACTGCCCCTATGATTTGTCAGGACACGTCCCCTATTATTTCAGGCACGGCACTCGTCACGTTGACGGACAGACGGGGGCGGAATTTCCCCATTCGAAAATCACACACACTGTCAAGTTACTCCACGCGCAGTATTGTCTGTGTTGGTTGATCACACATTCACTGCACACGCCTATGTTTCACGTATCTCAAATCATTCTGAGAATTGAAAATACAATAAAAGTGTATCATTTTGGCCACTGTTTTTTTTCTAATGGGACTTGTGGACAAGCTCAAGTCCCACCAAAAATTACAAGATGTCCTCAACCGATGGTACCGTCCCCCAGGTTGAAAACGCCTTGCTGTTGCGGAATGAAGTGTTCTGCATACAATGATGCAAGAACTCTCTCGCCTTCCAGATACTCCTATTGTCCCCCCCCTGATCCACCGGGTTACAACTGCGCCACTCAACAAGACCCACCACCACCACCACACAACACTATGTCCTGAATCAAGCTAATTATATCTATATGCTGTAACTTCTTGAGTATTTTCCTTATTTCCACTCCTCCCCTTGGTGAACCCTATGCTTACAAAAGCTGCAGTCCTCCAGATACTCCTGATCCGTCACTCCTCTGTCACCAAGGGTTTACAACCTTGCCCTACTCACAAAGAACCCACCCACCACACACACTAGGTCTGAATCATCTAATTATAATACTACTGCCACTTCTTTTCGTCTTTTCCTTGTTTCCACTGTCTCCCTTGGGAACCCAATGCTTACAAAAGCTGCAGTCTACATGAATACCGCCAATGTCCTTCTGAGGAATCGAACAATGGAACTAGCGTTTTTTTTTGATACAGTCACGGTGGAACTGTCACCACCGCACCCGCTATACTACCCACCTGTATTACACATAGACACACAGACGCCACTCCGAGCTCCGACTGTGTATCGCTCATCAACCAAGCCAGGTCGCCCTGCGATCGTGGTCCAGGTCTCAGCGAAGATGTATGGCCCCGCCTTCTAGGCCGGAGGTGGACGTTGTTGGGGAGCCGGGGTTTGCCAGAGGGGAACTCCCGGATGCCCGCTTCAGTCCAAACTGATCCGCCATCGAGGTACCCCCCCCCCCCCCCCCACCCCCCCCCCCCCCCCCCCCCCCCCCCCCCCCCCCCCCCCCCCCCCCCCCCCCCCCCCCCCCCCTGCATAGGTCAGGTCCCGTTCTTTCGAATTTGCCCTCGGCCAGTTTGGTCGCAGGTCCGGCCCCGATACCCAGACGTCGTCTAATGCAACGGGGTTCATCCTCCTCGAGCGTGTCTCAATGGAACTGGGAGGCAAATTGAACATTTCTAATCTCATGTTACCATGTCACATCTTACTAACCCATGACCCCTCTGTTCAATTTTGCCTCATCGTTAGTGTATCAGCATTTTGAGCAGGCAGAATTGTAACTAGAGCACCAATGGTAAGTTGTTAGCTCAAAACACACAAATGCAATTATTCAGTTATCGATAAATGACCTATTTTGACTCCCTATGACCCCTGAGATTACCACCAACTTCAAATTCCTTGTACACCACACCCCCCATAACAATACCATTTGGGTATGGATGACAATCACCTCATGTTATGATCATCCAGTTAACTGCGGGCAGAAGCCTTATCCCCTAATGAATTGCTGACCCCAAGTAACCAGAACACACCATATGCATCATGTGGCAATGTAGCATTTAGGACTTTGCCAACGGAGCTAAACTCCCTCCTATAAATTCCACCTCTTCCTCACTGCTACCCAAAAGACCCGGTGAGTGGTCTGCCCGATATCCACCTAAGCGTGTCTTCTGTCCGGTGCCTGAGGTCCGGCCCGGCAGGGCATTACCGTTGACCACCTCCTGCCGTGAGGTCGCGGTGGCGCCGCTGGTGCGGTAGTTGAACCGTACGCACGTAGCTGGAGACGAGATGGTCTGCGTGTAGAGGCCCCCGCGGTCGCGACCGGGTCGGCCGAGGAATCGTTGAAGAAGAGATAGTGGCCTGTCGTACACAAAATACAATGCTTGTAACTTTAACTGTGAACTGAGCAACATCTTTACGGTTACATTCACTGGCTCCATCTGCCTATGTACGCCCTCTACAAACAATACAGCTTGGGCAAATCCTTTTGCCTCTTTGTTCACAAAACGGCGAATTTTGGAACCCATATGTTGACCCACAACCCCTAATTACTGAACACCCCATTGCTAATAACACCCATTGTCAGACATAATTCAACTGCATCATGTCTCATCCCACCAATCCGTAGGAGAATAATCATCTGGCTGTTTTGACCTCCAAATACCCCTCTGCAGGGTCCAGGACACTTTACAACTATGAATAAAATCAAACTCATTCTGCCAGGGGAAAATTTTGTGTCATTTTACAAAATTGAACTCCGGTCGTCTCCTCTTGGGTTGCTGGACACTACTCTCATCTTTAACCTTTCCCTCTCCCCAACTTTATTCCATTCCGAACCTGGAAGGGGGGCTTTTTGTTTCAGAGGGGGGGGGTTTGTCTGGAGGGTATTGGTTCTGACACAATCACATTGAAGAACAAATCACTTGTCAATCATTGTAAAGAATTTCTAATCGACTAAACACTGTCTTGGGTCTAGCAACTACAGTTGATGAAGGTTGTGTATATAAACAAACGTGTGTTTTTTTTTTTTTTTTTAAGTCACAATAGATCAGCCGAAGACATTCAGCCATATGGGTGTCTGTGGTAAGCTGAACATGACCCACTACGCCATCCTTCCCTTACTATTTAGGTGTTCCGTAGGTGACAATCCACGGGAGGCCCGGGGTCTGGGTCGGCACCACCCCCGTTGATATCTCCCAGTTGTAGACCATCATGCGTTACTGTAGAAAAACCCATCAGACAACCAGACTGTACCTCCAAATCACGGACCTCTGCGAATAGGGGAAGAAACATAATTCAATCCAGTACATGCAAACGGAAACTTCTCTTTCAAACTGACGGATTTTACTAAAATAATGATCAGAAAAAATCACACACTTCCTTGACCATTTAATTCCTCTGACCCTTATAGTGATAACAGCTAGATGGTAGACAGTAAGTAATATTCACAAAGGACTAATCAATAAGAAATAACTTCTACATGAATTCTAACCAACCATATTTTTGTTTTGTTTCACATTTTATAACCGAGTGGTTGGCACAGTTGGTAGAGTGTCCGCCTCCCTTCGTTCCCGGTCCGGGTCATACCAGACTTCGAAAATAGTACCTGTTGCCTTCTCGCTGGATGCTCAGCACAAGGGATTGGCGCATGGACAACCGAGGGGTATGCATTTGCAAGTTGAGTTGGCCTGTGATTACCCCCACCCCCACATTAAAGGTACGGCCAAAGAGGCATTGATTGCCTCATTCCATGTACCTGGTGAGGATTCACAGCTGACATAGGTGCAGTATCCAGATCTGCACCCTTGCTGGGGCTTGGACAGGTTCGATCCTCGCCCAGCAAGTAGACCATAAAAAAATTAGTATCCCACAGGCCCCACATGACATCACAAAGTGAGGGTATCGTGTGCAATGTTTCACACTCATGTGGACTTGATAATCAGTACCAGTTCAGAGTCCTGTAATGTACTGAGGGGCCTTGTACAAGCCCATTCTAAAGATGCACTACATCATGTCGGACTCATCTAAATGCAACACAATAGCGCTCAGGGCCGACGATGGCAAAGTCGTGGGGTAATCTGACGCTTTGCAATCAAAACATTCCGAGTTGTTCTGGTTGGCGATGGGCGAGGTCTTGATCGTCACTTCATCATGGTTCCACTGTAATGCATTGAATTTTGGTGCACATGGGTTTTCTGGGGTTATTTTGGGATATTCGCAATAGGTCTCTGTCGGTCGGGCCTTGATCATTCATGTTGTACACGATTCTCTCCTCTTCTCCTGCTCCCCTGATCCTCCTTTCAGAGAACGTAAAATGGCTGTCCCAGGAGCGGTTGGTATTGGTTTTTATTTAATTTATTTATTTATTTCTAAGTCATTTATATAGCGCCAATAGCGCCTTTCCAAAAGATCAAAGCGCTGTACAAAAAATAAAGATATTGTACAAATCCAGTAAGACATGTGTATAAAATACATAAAGACACGATGAAAACATTTTAAATGGATTTACTCTCAGACGGAAAAAGATGAGTTTTCAGAAGTTTTCTGAAACATTGGCACTTTGGCTCTTCACTAATCCGGAGAGTCAGAGCATTCCACAATTTTCGACCAATCACACCGCGAAGGATTTGTCACCGATACAACTCTAGTGACGGTGGCCAACTAGTACGGTCGCTATTGGATCGTAGCCCCGGTCGGCCCGTTTGTAAGTGGTGATTATGCCTCCAGTAACTGGGGCGAAGATTTATACACAATTAAAACATGACTAAATCCTTAAAGTGATGCTTGTTCAATTGGCATCCATGCAACTCGCGGAGAATGGGGCTGCTGAGGTAGTTCTACAACCTTATATATGAGACGCGCGTCGCGATTCTGCAGAGTTTGCAAACGTCGTAAATCATACGAGGAAATGCCTGCCAGAAGAGAGTTGCAGTAATCAAGTCTGGTTACAACTACACATTGTGCTCGATACGTCTGGGAACTATTTGAGAAGAAAGGAGAGTTATTGCCGCTGCTCATCCAAGATCCATATGTTATAGTTCCCTTGATGACCTACTTGGCTCCCTGAACCCTAAAATCCAACCGAATCATCCCAATGGGCATTGGGCATATCCCAATGCATCCGATAATGGTTCTTCCGGAAGACAGCCCTCCTATGATATGTTCAGGTGTTATTGCAAATTTAAGGAATTTTGATGGGTCTTATTAACAGTTTTTAATTCTAGAGGCATCCATAAGGGGTGCAGAGAAAAGGCCGCATTGGGTTGTACAATCTCCCTGTAATAAGAATGACCACAAAAATATACCACCAGGACTTCAAATCCGAGGGCGGATTTGCTCGAAACCCATTGGAGCTCGCAGGTTCTTCCGCTGTGCTGTTGACGAGGCATATCCCTGAGTGGCCTCAAATGAGAGAAAGTAAATTATACTGAGCCCTATTGTGGCAGGGGAGTCCCCTAAAAGAATTTACCAAACCAACTGTGTGTTGGTGGTGGACAAGCAGATGTCTGTACTGTATAGTACAGGTCTGACAAGGCACAAATTATCAGGAGTCAAAATCTGTTAACACATTGAGCATGTCATCAACATGGAAAACAATGCAATGCACCAGATATCATTTTTATTATAATACTCTGGGGAAAGACTGAAGTACTCACTGTCGTGAGTTTCATCAGATGGGGAGTTCAGAAGACTGTTCTGGAAGCAGAACTGATTTACAAGCAACAGCCTGCCTTAATAATTTCAGGGGATACATTGCCAGAAAGAGACAGCGGGTGTCATCGAGGGTTGCTCAAGACTTGGCCGGTGGCAAATTGCCCCTGGGACCTCTCAGTGGAAAATGGTTTGTATCTCACAGGTAATTAGCAGGAACTGCCTGCAGTTTGAACATGCCCAAAACTTGTTCCGAGTGAGATATGTGTTTGCCTGCTGGGTCCTTACAGACCACTTGCAGGAGGGTCAGAGCATCACAGGCAGTTAATCTGCCGCCTCAAGGGGAGGTAGGGCGCCCATAGACATGTGCCAGCGCGTGTCAGATACGAGCGAGGAGCCCAGGTTTCTTCTTGGCATGGAATGCTGTTGCACTGTCAACTGTGTGTGGTTTCATCGTGTCTGTGGGCCTGAAGAAGGCAATCCGCGGGGAAAGGTAGTTACGGGCCAGTTCACTGCCATTGTACTGGTAAGTTACTTTCGTTGCCAAACTGGCACAGCCCACGCGCCTTGAGAGTGAGTCACATGTAACTAGTTACTAGTAACTACTAGTGTTTGTATGTGGACTGAGACTAACCCAAACCTGCTTGAAGGCTCTTGTGCAGGCAAACACGACGAGCACTCACATGCAGCACACACATGCCCCACGTCCCCCTACAACGGGCAAAATATGCACGACCCACAAAAATTTCGACAGCCGGCAAAACTTTCCTCCGTGCAAAACAAATGCCCCGCTACAAGAAAAACCCCAAGCAGTAGGCAAGCAAGTTGACAATGAAAGCCATTACCCGAGGCAGACAGGGATCCCTGAAGGAAAAAGATGTCGTCAAGACCGATGCTACTTGTCAGAGTCATCGCCGATGATGGACTTCAAAGAGAACTGGAAGGCAGACAAGCAGCAGGAAACTAGGATATTAGACGAATACTATGAAGCCATAAATTATTTTTGTGCGGATTTGAGTTGGTGTGCGCAGAGGCGCATACCGCAACCTTATCGTAACACTAAGTCATGTGGAACGGACAAGGTGAACCAAGTACATATCAGAACCCTACACCAGAAATCAGCAGATTCTAGGATTGTTACCTTACTGAGTAACTTCTATTCACTCGAAGAAATTGATAAAGTACAGGGGAGGGGGATTTCAATACTGTCCATAGACTCTACACAGCATATGCTGTAATTTTTCACCATTGATGACGGAAGATGGAAAGTGGTATTAACAAAGAAATGAATGTGGTATTGAGGCTCTCTTATCTCTTGCTGATCAGGTTGCGTCCCAAAAATTCTGCCCAAAACTGTAGGAACAAGCAAGGTAATTCAGGGGCAAGCAAGGAACCATGAGTGTGTACCACCTCCTGAATCCATGAGGCTCAACGTCCAGATGGGACTGTCCGGAATTGTTAGGGCCAAAATGTCAAAAATAATCAATCCACTCAGAAACATGAATTATGGCATTACCTCAGACATGCTAACACAAGCTATCACTTGGGTTGATATGCTGTAGATAATACCAATTCGACTGAACTGAACCATACGACCTTGAATTATCATCCGTGTCACGCAAACATCTGTCCCGGATCCAGCGGTCGCATGGTACCAGAGCGGTCCACTCCAGGGTATGGACCCCCGTGCCGCACCGTAGGCGTTCAGAGACCGGATGGTGCTGAGTACATGTAGTACCAGAATGGATGCAGTATCCTCGAGATGCCCGACATCGGGCCGACCATCCGGGCCACATCACCCGCGCTCCGTCCGGTGGCATCGGCGAGGGCATAGTGACCTGTTCATTCCAATAGGTTAGGGTTATGAGGATGTAGGCTATGGGGTGATGAATATATGGGCTGATCATACTTGTCATTCCAGACCTGCTACACAATCCGGTTTTTTGTCCTTACAAAAGTTGTCCGGGTACATGTTCTCAGAGTTTTGCAGGCCATGGATTACTACACTTCTATCGGGATGTTTCACTCTAGTCAGGGTTGGAATTGGGTTGATTAACCCAGAAAGAACAAGGGGATGACAGAATCAAGAAGTATCAAACAAGGTTGTCCCTGTTGCTATTCACCCCTGTCAAACATGGAGCTATCATATTGACTGGAGAGGCGTGAGCGGCTCTTGTGTGCCCAGTTGGAAGGGAGCAGTTATGCTCCCGCTCCATGATAAAAATAATCGTTACCTAATAGCCCCCACACAGGTCACAACAGAAGTAAATGGGAACATCTTCAGTGAGGGTTTTCCCTTGCTATTGTTGGGATACCCCAATAACAGCACATACATTTTTAGTGCCATGCCGCAAAGCAATGTTTGTTTGTATGTTGCACTGGCCTTCATAAAATGACGTGATCAGGCGTTGTTGTAGAAACAGAAATGTTTGATTGTTGTAAGCCAATACCGACTTCAATTCCTGCTCAGTACAGAAAACTGGGCTTGGTCAGGACCCTGCAATCAAAACAGGGCCATCTCATGGACCTGTCAACAAAATACATGAATAAAAAACTCTGGACAATGATGGTTTCTGTCAGCAGCCTGTAAAAACACTCCAGCACGGCAACTCGGTTACCAACTCAGAAATCAAGAGACCTCATTTCATTTTGAGTGAGTCAGCCCCCCCCCAGATCGAGTTTAAAACACATTATAGTAAAATAGAATGGTGATCCAGTGATCAGAACCTTTAGCGATGTTTTGGTTTAAATCTGTCACTGGAAGGTGCAAATATATCTGTAAGATTTCATGACTCATTCTTTCTGACAGAATGGGTCAGCCATTTTAAGCCACGTCAGACAATTGGCTGTATTGGCCAACTCACAAGACACATTGGGGTTAGCTGCCACCAACACTAACACACATCCTACAGGGATACTCACAGAACGAGCTGTCACAGTGTGATCGTGACCCTTGACCCGGTCAGTCAAGTAGTCATTGGTCCTTCACCCACAAGACAGAGGTCAACTTCAAAGGTGCAGTCATACTGCCCTGGGGCTGTGGGGGTAAGACCCGACATGGCATAGCTTAGTGATTCCTCGACCGTGATTTATTATAATATACGCCAGACATGTTTTGTTGTAAGCAGCCAAACTGGATCTTGTCATAGTCAGGCCTCCCAGCAAGTTTGGAGAAAATTTATTTAAAAAATTTATGCTATTTTTATGGAGATTTTATGCTTATTTTATCCACTGTTTGCAAATTTTAATGGCATAATTTAGTGTAAATTGCTGTTCTGTTTGAGAACAACACCTGGTGAGACATAGGGTATCTGTTAAACCGGTCCAAGCCCATGTCCTGGTGAATAAAATTGCAACATTTATGTCATTTATTCCTGCAAGTTCTTCGACTGTTCTATTATCTTGAGAACAACTGGCTGCAGTGCTATAGAAGCCACTTAAAAAGACATGTGGCATACTGCATGCATACCTAAGCTGTCCACTTTGTCACTTCCTGCACATTGCATAGTGCCTCTCGCCATGGTCCACTTTCTCAATGGCTTCCCAGAATGCATTAATGCACATGGTGAAGGGAACATGAATTGGACTATACATGAATTTCTTTCTTCCAAGTTAGCCCGCGAGTTTCTTTTCAAACAAAAACTTAAACATCAGATCACCCCATACCATATGCAGGCGGTACTATTGGTATCCCACTTCATCATGTGACACTCTTCGATGGCATACCAACTCTTCTGTTTTACAGTGGCCTATACAAAAAGGAACAACCCTTTTGCTCTTTCTTGGATCAGTACAGTACCTGCATGTATCCATCATACTGCTGCTTTATCTGTCGCGAGGTTGTGGTTTCATCCACTTGAGGCAAATGGGATGTCTGAAATGTTCCGACCAACCTGTCGTTAAGATATGGTACTATGCACACTGGACCCATACTTCACTTTGTCCTGTCCTTGTTTATGGTCTTTGCAATATCGAAACAGGGAACATACATCTGAAGCGTTCTGCATCATCATTTGTTCTTGCTAGGATAGGTTTGGAATCAATAATTTTTAATGCTTGGACAGCTTCACTTCAGAATGAATTAATCTCTATCAATAAAATTGCTACCTTCAGAAGTTGGGGACCTTTATGCTGACTTGACTGTCCTTTCAAGTCTCTTTTAAGAGCTGAACAGGCGTTTACCAATGTGAATCGTTCATGAGAAGAATCCTCCAAGCCCCAATTCTTAAATTTCGTTTCACTTAATAGTACGTTAATGCACTGGGGATCACCTTTGACATCTTGACCCAGGGAACTCTCCCACCCAAGATTCACATGAGTGGTCTTTTCCATGATATTGGCATTCAACCTCTGGATCTTCCTGGAAAAGTGAAGTAGGCCTATTCCAAATTCAATTGTTTAGTGATCACACCAACCACCATTGGGTGTGAGTTTGTTGAAGCAAACATTGAATGATTTCCTCCATGCCCCTTTCACATGTTGGACAGCATTTGGAATGAAGATAAGGTCCACTATTCACTCATGAAGTTTTGGACTGACTTTTAGAAGCCTACCGAGATAGCCCTCTAATGCATGGGACTACTGACAAGAAACATAGCACCTGTGGGTGCAGTATTTCAAACCATTGTATGTCAGCCATCTGTATTTACCAAGTGCAGCCGTTTTATGAACATCAAAAGTACACCACAGCTCTGCTCTGAACACACCAATTTTGAAGTTCTCTATCTATATAGCTAGAGTGTTATACTTGCTACTTTGCAATCAACACCCTGGGCCTCAGATTGCCTTTCCTCCAAGAGGCCAAACACAGGAGCAAGTAGTTTGTGAAAAGCTATGATAAACACAGGAACTATAGCTTTGCCTGATCACGTGAGATTAAAACCCATGAGGAGTGCCTACCCATGCCCGTCAAATTAACAGAAGATGATGCATGTAATATTTTGCCAAAGGGAGGTTCAATATGGGTACAACTTTTAAATGGCAACTTAAGAGAACTGACCAAGACTCAAGGTGGACAATTGCATGGTGTGTAAATGTATTTACTCTGCTAAATCATTGTACCCGCATATTACCCTGTTTTGACTACAAAGGCACAAGGGTGCTGTAGCTGTATTATCCTCTATTAAATGTGTAATTGGAGTGATTGTGACAAAAATGTTAAGGTCAATCAGCCTACCCATCACCCTAGAAGCCTCTTAATTGCTTGATAGCAAATGTCTCGTCGACAACTTTGCATTGATATTAGGAACCAAATAGTCAATTATTTACTGACAAATTATGAAGAAAGCCAACTTGCACTCTGTAAAAAGCAGCAAGATTTGTTCTTTTCACAAAATGGTCATCAATTGACCTCAATTCCCGAACACCCCACGAGCACCCGTGACCGGACAAGTCCCACCCGTACAATTCCCCCTCACTGAATGTTTTTTTTGGTGGAGAATTAGGTCATGGACTAAAATTGTCCGGGTGGGAGATGTCCGGGAACCGTGTGCACCACTGGTCAATGATGGCACTGAGCACATACCATTACTATCAACTTATTAGAGAAACACGTTAAAAAAACAAAAACAAAAAAAAAAAATTCGACCTTTCACCCCCAAAATAACCATTTAGGTTCAAAGTGAACTGGATGACCACTGACCCCAATTTCAGCACATCCCCATGTACCATTACCCTTAGGCAGGATGACATGACGAGATCATAAAATAGTCCAAATCAATCGATAGGAGAAGCAGTTTGGATGTGGACCCCCAAAAATGACCCTTGTGACCCCTAAAGGACACTATGACCCAAGTTCCTGACCGCCCATATGGCCCCCACAGGTCAGTGATTACATTGACCACCATATCAGGATCAACCCCATTCAATCTCTGTAATAAGAATGAAGCATTTGGCCATTTAGACCCCCAAAATACCCCTTTGGGGTCAAAAAATAACCCCTAAATGATCTTTGAGATTCCATGAACCCCTATAGGTATGCTAGTTAATGACACTACGGACGCATTAAGACAAAAAATTCCAAACTTAATCTGCAGGTGAAGCATTGGGCATATTGTCGAAAAAAATGGCCAACGACCCCTATATGACCTTTGACCTCAATTTTTTAAACACCCAACCCCAGATGACCCTTCACGGGGGGGGGGGGGAGGCATCAGTGTTGACCAAGTTTCATTTCATCATTAATCCATGAAAGAATGGGGAGAGCAATTTAAACCCATTTGATGGCAGTATAAGCCTCATCGCTTATCACCATGCGCTCTATCCTACAATCTAATAATTCACAATTCCTAGCTGCAGTGATTCAAAGAGGTTGGTATAACTGATACTTTTCTAAGATGGGCATTAAGACTAGGAAGGGGGAGTTTAGAAATAGTGAGGAGACGGGGTGATAGACAGTTTTATAAATTAGATGTAGTCATGGGTTCATGTTATTTAATGTTCACATAACAACAGTCAGATGAACATTGCTTTCATTTAAAATCCTCTAAGGCCCAATTACTGTTGCCTGAACATTGACAGTTTGGATGTATTAACGGTTTCCGACCACTCCCACTTGGACATTCCCCCGGAGCAATTCCACCCAAACGTGACTCCCCTAATTTAAGACCCTAACCCTAATTCTTACCATAAAAACAATCCGTTGAGGGGGAATTGTCGCAGTTGGAGTTTCCGGGTGGGAATTGTCTGGTCCGTATTAACAAAACACATGCAAGCAAGAGCAATTGTAGGCACAAGCTGTAATCCCAACTGTAGCCATGTGAGTACATCTTAGCCTACACACAGGACATTTTCCAGGAGACATTAATGATAAGAAAGAATATGTATAAGCAATAATCATTTTTATCAACATTTTATGATTTTTATTATATGATTTACCCTTCAATTTTAGCTATTCTTAATGCTACCTGCCCTTTTCAACCATATTTATATGAATTTATGATTTTATGCACTCTGGGAGGCCTGAATAGTAAGTGGTTGGGTCGTTGGGCGGGTGGTCAGTTCAGGTTCAGCTACATCACGTTATTCCATCTTCGAGGCATAGTCCTCCATTTTGGTCACCTCTCATTATGATAGAGGGAAATGCCACCTGGGAATCTTTAACCCCAATGGAAAAGTGGGCTGTGCATGATTGGGCGTGGGAGCCTATAATACTACTTAAACGGACGATCGCAGAATGACCAGCACTTTTTGTATGACCAATCTAACAACTGGACCCCGAAAAATCGCAAACACTATGCTTCATTGGGGACTCAGTCACTTTTGAGAGGGTGATGAAGTTTCGCTTGAATACCCCTTTCCGAGCCCACCGTGATTTCATTCACTAGGTGGACAAGCATGTCCAATCTCAGGTGTAATCAGAGAGGTATTGAGAGTTTTGGGCTACCGCTAAATCTTTAATCAATGCTTGACGGAGACAGAACCAAGTCGGGTATAATTATGTGATGTCACAGAGTGTGACCGAGCTAACCAACAGTACATGGCAGCTTGGGTACAATATGCATGTGTCCTGCATTCGAGTTTACAGCACATTATACCAATAGTTCACCAGAACGACCAACTGGATGAAAAACTAGAAGACTAGATAGTATTGGGTGTGTGTAGTGTGATGTTCCATGGTGACAGTTCACAGAGACCATGCCCCCCCCCAACCCCTCGGTTTTGTTTCCCTCCGGGTGCCCCTCAAAAAAATGTGTGGTTTTTGGAAGAGGGGAATAGAAAAAAATAAAATCCTCTCTCAAAAAACTTTGACTACTTCCTGAAATGGCTATCACAATGTTCTTGGAGTAGGACCCCTCCAATGGAATTGTCATTTCTACCTTCTTATTTGTTCAATCTCCAGATATGTTTTGTATTTGAGCTACAAAATTGATAATGATTTTTTTACCAAATCTCAGATTTTTTTTTTTTTTGTTTTTTTTTTTTCCGGTATTGATGAGACGAAAGTAGGGGGGGGGGGACGAATGGATCCAAATGTTAGGAAAGGTGCCCAAAGTATCTATAACAAGGCAATCGCCAAAAAGGCTGTCTCGCCTGGTTGCATGATCGGTGGTTTCTATAATTAATTACACAAACAACCAACTAGTTCATGCAGACCATTGTACATGTAAAACAAACATTCACATATAACACATAAAAAAAATTCCAAGATAACTGACCAATAAGTTGACTCCCCGTAATTGCTTTGTCTTTCTCCCCCCCCCCCACTCTCTACATAAATACCCAAATTTGAATAAACTTTAATCGATCAGTCAAACTCACTTCTTTGCCCCCAAAATCCAACTAGAAAGGTTCTAAATCCCCCTAGCAGCCTGGGCCTCTGCCTTTTAAAGGAGACAACAAATACCTGGTAGTCTTAGGGGATTACGGGGGGACCGATAGTATAGTACTGAGATTTACTGCACGGGAAAGGCTCCAGGTCGACGTCGTCGAGGGCGTGGTCCGCGGTGTTGTGCTGGACAGGGACTGCCTTCAAAGTAGATCTAGAATGGCAGAGAAAAATATACAGTGAGTAAATCATCCTTAACTACTGATCTCATTCTCCCAATTCATTCTAAACAATTCTAGTAAAGTAAAAGATTGTGTCAGGTGTCGACTTTTTTCCAGAGCACCACTATCCTGGCTACTGTATGAATGTCTTGATAACACAACTGAACAGAGTGAATTGGGCAGACTGTACACAGGGTGATACACAAGTATTAAAGGTAGGTAGGCATCGAGGATTGCCGATTACTCAAATAATGCTGAAAATAACCTGAGGTGAAGGAATTTGACAAAATGTCCAAGCGGCAAAAAGGGGGGCAATGGTGGGTGTGTAATGGCCCGGGGGAAAGCAAGGAGGAAATAGGAATAAATCCACTTTAACACAGACAATGCTAATCCCAGCCCCATGGCAAAAATAATTGGACTGACAAGAGGAAAACAATTACCACGTCTGAGTATCAATGTTTAGGACACTTCTCAGAAGGATGGGTCTAGTTTTGGGTCTTCTTCCCTCCACCCCCCCCTATTTCATTTCGGTGACCTCCACAACTCAATGGTTTGCAGCAGCATACGGCTCTGTATGGGAGTGCATGAGGGATGCAGCAACCAAATGACAGGCAGCCAGGTGATTTCTAGCCATGAATAGAGATATTTTAAACAAACCAGGAGGACTAATCCTACTTTTGCACACTGGCAGAAGGGACAAATTACTATGCTCATCATTGACTTCTGCATGGTGATTTAGCTGGAAGCCAGGCTCCGTGGCGCCTGTGGAGCAGCTGTTCGGCACACATGAGCTACAAAAAACGTCCATACATGCTGGGAAATTGTACAATGAATTTCAGGTTCTCGCAGAATGGGGCCTGGTACCATTCTCACTGAAATCACCCTGCCTTCTAGTAGTTAGCAAGGGACCACTGGAAACAAGTTCCTCTTCTTTACCTCTCTGGGAGGAGCTGGGGTGGAGAATATAAAAAATGATGAGCTATCAAATATGGCAAAAAAATTAGAAGTTAATGGATTAATAATTTGAAAGACATATCAAAGTCAAATGATCCTAATTGTGCACTTTTCCCATACCTAACAAACACTAAACTTGCAGACTAAGCTGAAAGCCAAACTTGTGGAAGTCGGCACATTACTCCATTCTATGCGATTGGTTGACGGTTTCTGGGCCGGCTGGGTTGCAATCTTGTGCAGAATAAGTCTTTTCCAAATCCTTCATAAAAATTTCAAAAATCCATTAAACACCTCGATCTACTTGTCATATCGGGAAGTGACACACATGTGAGTCACATTGGACTGTTGACAATGACCCACATTGACTGACCATGCCTGCCCCGGGTTTTAGCGTATGAAAATGAAAAATTTCCCAAAAAAAAAAAATCCCATTCTGTCCACCCAAACATCGAGGGGGACTCCTGCGACCCACACCTCAATCAATCCCATTGGGGTAATAGCCATTTCACAGCTGCTAGTGCGTATGCTCACACTGAAACCGTGTTGGGTTTAAACAAGAGCGGCTGCTTCTCCATTCTACACCCCATGGCCTATATTCAAACTGTTACCACTCGTTGAAAATTATTGCGTGTCTCATATCAGTAATTTAGGAAACCCCAAACATCAAGAAAAAATTTCAGCCAATTCGAGTGTGAATAGGAGGACAATGCTGCTATTGTGCAATGTTTGCACCCGTGTCATCATACAATCAGGACAAAAAGAACTAACAATGGGATTCAATTGAAAACTTACATGTTCTTCAGGAAATAGGAAGAATAATATATTTGTATGCCATAATGGGCAAAATATCAGCAAAATATGGGCAACCTCCGAATATTGTAACTTGTTACGTCATGACTTAGGGTGAAATTTAAATACATAAAATGAATAACTCAACGAGGAACATTCTAGCATCGCCAAATTTGGGTTGGGGGTTTTTGAAATTGTCCTCTTACCATCTGTGACAGTTGAAGATTGATCAGTTGAATGACTTCTTCATTACTTATTGAACAAAACCATCTCTTATTATAGTTTCTCATGGGTCGTAGAATATTTTATTTTCCATAGATATAATTTACCCTACCTGATAATCGAGGGAGGATGGACACAGTGACCCTCGCCAGAGTCCAGTCCTCAATCGGAGCGCTGGTCGCCTCGAATTATCACTTCGTGGCAGAGCCCGTCAACTTGTATGCTCGCAGTCTACTATCGCTGAAGATTTTGAGATGGAAATCTTTTTGGTACCTAATGTGACATGCGTAGCATGCTGACAGATTTTATTCTGTCATGTGAACCATTATGGACGACGATATCCGTGATTGGTGTTATTTGTTATAGTGGTAGTAGCTAAAACACTGGTGAATGTACAATTGAGTTCCCTGGTTGTATAATCTGGAACAACAGTGCCTTGACCAAAGGTACACCAGGAAAGCTTGTCAATGTTTTACAGGATTAAATTTGTGAAAATGTGGTGATTTGGTTTGAGGAATTTTCAATAAAAGGTTCATTGTTCTTGCTTGGGCGTTCCTTTGATTATTTCTTTTCAATTTTCCATTGGTTCTATTAAAGGAATCATTGCTCCAAGCTTGTGTCATCCATTGCATGTGAAACATCTGTGCGTCTTTCTTTTAGCGGAGGAGTGATCAATGAGTGGAGCAGCCTCCCCAAAGATGCTGTTTGGATGAACCAAAACTGTTGGACTCAGATGTAGATATTAAATGTCATAATGATTTATTGTGAGACAAACCCATGTTCAGAAGGTTCCAAACTTAATTTCGAACCAAGCATGCTAATCTCAATCAAGACAGTGAAATTTTTATTACGATGTGAATGTTACAAAGTGAATTTCAAATTGATCAGACCAAGTATCCTGAATCTTATCGAACCGACAAATATTTATACATATAGAAATTCACAAACTAAAATTTCAAATTTGTCGGACAAGCATCTGATTTCCATCAAACATTACAAGGTGTTACACACTGAATTTATTTTAATTGGATCAGAACAAGCATCCTCAATTTCAGGAACAGTCAAATCTTATACAAATGTAAATTTACAAACTAAATTTCGAATTGATTAGACCAAGCATCCTGTTTCATCAAACAGTAAACAGCCAAATTCTGAATAGGATTAAAAAGTTTACAAACTAAAATTTCAAATTGATCAGACAAGCTCCTGGAATTTCTTCGATCAGTCAAATTTTCTACAAATGAAAAAGTTACAAAGTAAATTTCAACTCGATCAGATCATTTATTTATGGTGTGTTCACTCTCACCTTGAGCATTTCCTGTGGTACCAGAAGAGGAAGCAGGATTCTGTTGATGCAGGTAAGTGTTCACTGAGGAGGATGGCTGTGTGTGGACCTGATACGATGGGAGAAGAAATCTCAAAAGAGAGGTAGAACCCTTAGAGCAAAAACGAAATAGGTTGGTGTAAACGTTATCTATATTTATTATACCAAAGATAATAAAAACAATGCATGGCCATGAGTTGAAAAAAATGAACCTCATCCGCCGAACCAAGGTGAAATGTTTTTAATATTCTATGAATTAGAAAATATCATAATTTTATATCATACAACACACTTTTGAAGAATCAAACTGAGCCACTTATAAGGACTTCCTGAAAACTGTCATGTCATATAGCCTGCCAAATTTTAGAAAGAAGAAATTAAAAAAAAATATGCAATTTTCAAACAAATGTGAAAATTGGTAACAAAATGTGAACACCTGTTTACCAGACTGTTTGTGTTCAGAATTTTTTGGACCAAAGTGACTTTGACGCTCCGGATGAACAAAAAGAAGGCTTGTGCTTTTACAGCTTGGGCCCCAAACTTTTGAGAAGTAAATTTACCATCCACTTTCCATGATTGGCCAACAGGAGTTTGTTTCCACTGATGTGTGGGACAAAGTATTCAATGGGTGGTGACTGTTTTAATTTTCATAATGTGCTTTTTTCTTACCCCTACCCATCTCGGTGCCTACCGCGTTTGATTGTACAGGGGCGTGTACATAGGAGTGAGTGTATGGACCGCTCCCATTGTACAATATCATACCACCAATACCTGGCCATTTTTTAAAAAGCTGTGGTGTGGTCACACGATACGCTGTAGATATCCAATACTGCGCCTTCCCATCATGAAACAATAGACGCAGACGATCTACAATACCATCTCATGCCGGTCGTGTGGCGTATAGTATACGTCGTATCGTGCCCCCGTGCTCCCCTCTCATACGAACCCCGTCCAGTTTCCTGAATCTGTCGTTACGCCAACTCAGGTTCCGTCCTCGGAAGCCAGTATCCTTCAAATTATTATTTAGAGGAAAAAGAAAGTTAGAATAGGGTTATCGTCCTGGCAACAACCCAGTGCCATTATGAGGTCACAACATAGATAGTCTTGTAGTCGTCAGGATCTTTGAAAGTGACATATCATAGTGGTTATATACGGTATAAATTGTTCCAAATTGTGCTCTGGGAACAATTGCCGAATCGATTTTGAGTTGCACTGGGACCGTTTTTTGTGGTTTTTCCTCATGCAAACATCGCCATCGCGTTCCCACAATTTTTACTGGAGACAGAGAAAAATGCAATAGATCTAGTGCAACATACAACAACTCCCTTTCAATTGACACAGCTAGGTGGAGAAGCTTGGACGTGTCGCAAGCCTGCACGATGCAATCTGTGTCCTACCACAACTGAATGATTCTCCTTTTCATTTTTATGATATACTTCACCTTTTGGTCGCCAAGGTTACAAAAATTACACAAGTTTGTAGAGCATTGGCTTACCACTCTGGAGACGGGAGTTGACTCCCAGTAGGGTCATAATGGAAGACTTTGAAAAAGGCCAACCCGTTGGCCCTTCCTACTGCATGGGTTGCTCAGCAATCAGACTGGAGTTTAGGCAAGAGGGGTAGGCAGTTTTTGCAGGTGATTAGCCCCTCACCCCCACATCAAGTTACCCCTCAGGGACATTGCCTTATTCTGTGTAACGTGGAGGATTCACACTTAGAAAAACATGCATTATCCAGGTAATGCAGATTTTGCCAGGCTTGACTCAGTTTGACCCATATAAAGACAGGAGTAAAGCATAGGGGGTAGGCAGTTTGGTTGGTTGTTATCTACGTGTGATCACCCCCCCCCCCCCCATCGAGGTACTGGGTGCCGAAGGGGTTGCTTCAGTATAGCAGATGCCATTTACTGGGCGGGAATGGAGGAGCGACGATCCCCCTGTGGTATTGCTCAGTTGATAGAAGAAAGAGGGTCACCCAGGAATCAGGGTTCAACTCCTGATCGTTTCAACCAAACCTTATAAACTAGTACCTGATGGATCTTCTTAGCAGGGTTCTGCTGTTGTAGGCGCACGACGCCACACAAAACAACCCAAAAACAAGGTGCAGTGGTCCAGGCCTGCCACCCCCTTTTCCCCGGGGGGGGGGGGCCCCCCGGGGCTCGAATAGATGTGATCCTCTGCTCCAAGTGTATCATGAAAAAGAAATGTGTTGCTCAGGAGGCCTGCCTGAATGACTTACAATGAGGTCCACCACACCTCTCCTTTTGTCCCTTCTTTGACAATATGTATGCCTGATCTACCCTCTCCCACCCCTTCCTAGCCCCCATGGGGCACAGACCCTCATGAATCAAGACATCAATGGCTCACCTGGCCTCCAGAGCAAGCTCCGAACTTGATCGCGATGTCATCCACCGCTTAGTCTCCAGTAGGAGGAGCCACGAGTCACTTCCAGTAGGATTTGGAACCGGTGTGGTGCCCTCACTGTGACTGGGGTGAAGCGCCACTCATTGGCGCTGAGACTGCAGACGTCATAAGTAAACATAAAAGAAGACATATGGCATCTACTAATTGACAGGACCAAATGGCTATGGTGCAATAATTAAATGTGTAGTGGTTACCATGCAACTTGCATTCTGAATGGTCGGGGATGCAAATGAGGTGCATTAATTGAAGAACACCACAACAGGCACGCACAGTACACACACACACACAGATAAAAGCATGTATGACAACATAGATTCCTGTTGTCTCGGTGAGAAATCGTTTAAAAAAATAATGGGAAGCAATCACACGTTCCAGTGGTACATTCAGCCATAATTGTGTATGCGCACCGGTTCTGCTGAAGAGAGTGAGCCGAAGTAGTAGTTAGTGTCTCCGTGACCAGGTCAACATCGATACGGTGTGCGAGTTTCCCACGCTGTCGCCGTACATGTGGTACCACATGGTGAAGCAGTCGCCGTAGTGATGGGTACACAGGGCTCCAGAGTGGGCTTGTGCCCCCTCATCCCCATAGCTGACAGACTCCCTAGGCATAGTAACCTAAACACCAAGGGCACATAAACATCATCATTAGTTGTAGAGCAGGACAGGGTGATGGAAGGGGAATGGGTACATGGGCTGGCTGCAGTGCTGGTCAGGTACCCAGCCCCCAAAGATGGACACCAAATGGGCAACGTGGTATAAGATTGTCAGGGAATGCCAACCGCAGCACCAGGTGGTTCATGCAGAGCGGCAGGGGGGTGCACAGAGCCAAAAAGAGAGGCCAACAGTCCCCCTCCCCATCCCAGAGTTTATCATCAGAGTTTTAACATTCCCCTCTTTTTTGAGTTACTCAGAGGGCCGAGTGCTCCCCTTTACCCACAGCAGCAGTATGGTTCATGAGGGAGGGGTGGTTCACCAGGGCTCAAAGATGGGCAGTTCCCCCCCCCACCTACTTCCCCATTGCTGAACCCAGATAGATATGTGTAGAAACAAACATCATTAGGCAGATACAGTGGTTCCACAGTTTGGTGGCCCCACCCCCCCGTCCAACCCCCACTCCTGCCATGTAGCCTAAAACCTTGAATGGCATCAGTCCAAATGGAGGGGGAGCAAACAAGCACAAGAACAATCAGACATTATTCACAGAGGTTGTAATAGAGGGCGTGAACCGTCTCAGTCATTGTTGAGTGATCCGTGTCTGGTCCCGTGTTTGGGAGGTGTAGGGCCTTGTGCAGGCCCAGTCCAGCTGTACTCCTCCGATTCCTGGGTCCACCCGCAGAAACCGCCCTCAAAGTCACACTTCCCCTGGGGCGAACCAAAACAGCCGTATCAAAGTATCAAGTATCAGTCCTTATTCCTTCTATGGGATTTGTATTAAAGTGAAACTGAAGGTTATAGAATCCACTTCGTTTCGGAGTCACTGATGACTGGAAAAGACAACTGGGAACAGGAATCATTTGACCCTCGAATCTCAGCAAGGTGAATGGTAGCGAGAGAAGAGTGAAATAGCATAAGAAAGGAATGCTGTGAAGAGGACGAGCATACCTTTTGTGTTGGAGCATTGCAAGTTAGGGAGTACTAGTACAACACTGTAAAAAAAATACACCTAATTCGATAGTAAATAATATTAACTACGCCATCAACGAACAAAAGTTCAATAGTATCAACAAGTGAATAGTATAGATTATGAGTCAAGGTCGAGTAGTAACACTAGACCAGAACATACTGAAAGGAGTTGAGGGCTGTCAAAAGTCAACCATGGAGTGGGTTGGTGTCAGGCTTTCCCGTTGTACATGTTAGGTGACACACATATTAGCCAGTGTTTATCATCTGTGCATTGTGTAGTCTCTGTACTATGGGGATCAACTGTAGTAGCAAGTCTGGTAACGCCCTAACATTCAAAAAACCTTTCGTTATTGAAATTTGAATAAAAAATGAAAATGATGTCATGTAGGGAAATGTTTTGCCATACAAAAAAAATGAAAAACATAACTGTGCATTACTAGTTGGTAGGCATGAATTGACGTCATCAGTTGCTCAATTCAGTCAATGTCAAATAGCTGAGAGATGGCATGAACACAAAATGGGTTAGTAAAGACAACTGTTAACGGACATCAACAATGGACACAAGACAACCAGGAAAATGTTGAACAGTGTCAGCAGGGTGGTGTTAGTACAAGTCACAGCTAAGTGGAATAGTTAATTCTCTTTAACAACGGGATGAGAACGACTTACTTGAGTTGTCACATTCCGAGGGGGAGACAAAAATATCGTCGAGCACAAAGGTCTCCTGAAGCCCTGCCTCGGGGTTGGAAACGAACCTTCAACTGAAAAGTGTAAAACAGATGAGAGAGCGGGATGATACGGATGACAGAGAAAAGAAAAAACAGAAAACACCAAAAATGAAACCGGGGAAAAAGCACCAGAAAAGTTGGACTCGGGTGCTACTGAGCGAGTTTATGTCTAAATAGTCCCCCCCCCCCCGTAGCAATCTATGATTACATACGTTCTCCTCCGCACTCAAGGTTTGATGCCATCTATTAAGCAACCAATCATGGGTATGGAAGGTTAATCTAGTATGGCATGCTGGAATCCACCAGGTTTAAGAGATTTAGAGAGGACAACAAAAGCGCAAAGCAGTCCATGAAGAAAAGCAGGCCTAAAACATACTTCCTGTCGGGTTTGGAGAGGGGAGGTCGTTTTTTGCAAAACAACTTTTCATTGAGAGGATAGCATGCTGTGTAATTTGCAGGTAAAAATTATTCTGGAAAATGTGGATGCTTGTATATTTTTTTTCGATGACTTTTTGTTATTAGGCGATGGTGATCTGGATGCCAAGGAAACTTGCCTCCAAAACATTTTATAATCTGCTTAGCAGTCTCACCTTTTAGAATATTTCTGAGCGAATTATGTCGCAACTGTTGGAGGAGAAAGGATATCTGAAATACTAAAGGTAGCCGCTATTCTGAAAGGATTTCATGCCATCTAGCGAACACACAAATGCATCTAGTAACCGAAAGCAAAAAGCTTGGTGATCATGACCTACTTCTAAACCTAGCTCGACAGATACAATAACGAATGGGAAGTGATGATGAACACCAAACTCCCAACTCGATGGGACCAGGAGTTTTGGACTTATATGTTCACAAATTTCAGGCTTGACCTCGGTTGACCTGTTGACCTGGTGACATGACCCCAAAACATAGGGGTTCATGTACTCACTAGGGAACCCAATACCAAGTATGAGCTTGATCATCCAGGTGGGGTCGAGTTATCGGGTATACAAGGCAGCGTCGTATACAACACCACATGTCATGAGCTTATATAGATTTTCTGACTTCATCAAAGAAAATAAAAATTCTATCGAATTCACTCTATTGAGTATGCTAATTTGAGGGGGTTGGTTAGTAGTATAGCTCTCCGGCCTATGGGTATTTATAGGGGATCATGATAACAGTCAAGGGAGGTTCGTTATCAGCGTATTCTACGCACTCAGCATTTCGTCCCCTGGTCACCGAGGCCTTGTGAAGACCGAGCCTGCTCTCTGTTCCCATCCTGCAAGTAGATTGCCAGCTGGTCAATACGGAGCCCCAGCATGTGGTACGAAGGAGAGGCACGTTTCCCCCCGGGGCGGGGTCTGGAGGAGGCTGGTGATGATCGCCCTGTTCAACGTTGCTGCGTGGGCTGGACATGTTCAGTCAGATAAAGGTAGGATCCTGGGGAAGAAGCCAAAAACTCCAGTTGTAAAGTAGAGACTCCCAGTGCTCTGAATGAAAGGATTCTTAACTGGATGGAAAAATTGTACAAAGGCATTAATTAATGACCGTTGTAAAGTAAACTTCTTTGCCTATGATTCTTAACTGGGTGGGAAACTGTTGAACTGCATTTTATTGATGACATTGTCGATTTCACTGAATATAATGATCCTTAACTGGTTGGAAATCTGCCAAATTGTATTTCTTTAATGGAAGTGTAAGTAGACTCCTTGCCTATAAGGTTTCTTAACTAGGTCAAAAAATGACAAACGATATTTCAATAATGGCAGTTTTCGGACTTCAATGTTTAAAGGATTCTCAACTGGGTGGCCAGAGTGCTAAAATGTAGGTCATAACGTACCTGACCCTGTGGTGTGGTCGTTTTCAGGCCCAGTGTCACCGTTGACCCCGACATCCCACTTAGACTGCTGGCGGTAATGTCGGGTAGGAGCAGAGCCACCATCCTCAAGTACAGTCCAGGCTAAAGAAAAAAAATATATAAGGACAGTCAAGGCATTTGTCAACAACAAAACCAATTTTATCCCTACAAATGACCCACAGTCACCTACAGAAACCTTTGAAGACCCTATAACAATAACCTAACGTTGCCTAGAACATTATTGAAATTGACCAAATTATGCTGTGGGAAGGTATATGGTTCTACATCAACCAGGTTTCGTTGAAATCTGACAAACGTAGAAGAAGCCCAATGATTGCAATCAGAGAGAGCCAGATCCCCACCCCCTTCCACTATAGTTTTATGACGAACAGCGTGCCAAGTTTTGAGGTCAATGCGACATAGCATGAAGGGTATGTACTCAGCTAAAGTATGAGAAGCAGTACACACCCAGAACCAAAATATCTCCGGACACTTCCCGTGTCACGGTGTTACAAGGATATCACATGCGAAGCTCTGTTAAAATGAAATGATGGGAGCCTCTCAACACAGTTAGGGCATCCTCCATCTTTTCAACATGGACTGAACCATATAAGTCTGCGACCTAGGACACAGTCCCAAATATTACCAGACCCAAGCGATCTCTAAGCTCAATTAAAGATTTTCTATCTTTAAAGTCACTCCACAAATCCATGTGCCATCCTCATATCATTTCTTCTTCAAGTCTGATCAATTTTCTTCAAAACTGCCCAAGTCTCACTACCATGGAGTACTACACTTCTAACACTTAAGCCTAAATTGACTTCCCCCTCATACGCAAAGGAACACCCTGGAAGTGAGCGAAGACTGGTTTTTTTGTAAAATAGCACCAAATGCAGTAAGGTACTCACTCGAGCTTCCTCCGGATTGACCCTGACAGACTTTGAGGTCAATGTCGAGGTCATCGAGGGCGATGTCACCGCCTGAAGGACCCCCTTCACGCCTTGCAATATGAGCTGTCAAGAAACAGAGGGATGACAGGGTGGGAGGAAAGTTGATGTTCATTCTACAAACCTCCAGCTATAGTCGGTTGTGAGCTGTAGATCGACAGAGTAGAGGAAACCAGTAGTACTCCGTTAGAGGATCCTAATCAACCGACTGTTAACATTATCATGATACAGAAACAATCCATCATATTGCTGCTCATTGTTGGAGTTTCTGTTGCCTAATTGTTTCAATTTTCATTTGAGGTTTCATAAATCGATTCCGACTGAAAAAATGGGCAGACTTTTGTTTGGACAGGTTTAGTTGTTATTGTCAGATCCTTAACTTAAAGCCAGAGATCGGGGTGCAATATTCCCCCCCAGTAAAGCCTTACGTGTTTACCTCTTAACTCAAACACCGCATGTCCAATTATTTTCAGGATAAAACAATATCAAGACCTTGGCCCATTTGATAACCAGTGATCACTACCATGAATAATAGTGTTCATGAGGGCGGACATGGAGTGGGGTGGGGGCAGAGGGGGGATCCTCCATAATCCGAATCTGAATAGTCGGATATAACTGTGACTTTTCAATTTCACTGGGGCAGGTATAAATGAAGGGATCTCCCAGATCAAATGCTACTTGATTCCACAATATGCCATACAGTTCTTTTCAGGACTATTGGAATCCAGAGACACGGAAGTTTCCTGCAAAGTCACTGCATACACTGTGTTACTCTTCACTAATAAATTAAGATGCGCTCACCGGGTATTAACGTCGCTGTATAGATTGACCTGACCCTGGAGCCAAAGGTCACAGGCTCCCAGACTCGAACCAGACATCGTCAGGTTCTGTCCCTCTGACGAATGTAAAAACTCTTAGTCACCGATGGCTAATGACGTGGGAGAAACCGGACGGCAATGTGTGATACCTTACAGATCATTACACACAGTAGTTGGTACAGGGTCACGCTAGAGCATTAACGATAGGGTCCAAATTTAGCGGAGCTGGCCTTTAACTTGTCAGGAGCATGATTTGCAATGGAACATGTGAATACTGGTCAACATATGCATATAATAAACAGTATCGTTACAGGTGAGGCTCTGAGACTCTTCACATTACTCAATGCGGTCCTCAAGGCTCTAGGCTGTGGTTTTCCCCCTAACATTCTGTCGAAAAGACAAAAGTGTGACATTACACACACACACATACACACAAATGCCAAAGTGACAGCCAAGTCTCTTCCTGGAATTTCATAGGCGAGACAAAAAGTAAACCATACAAGTCACTTTTGTCGGAGGGGAAAACCAAAGGTGGACACGAACCTTGTACCATCCTGTGATACCAGAAAGTGCAGACAGTTAAAGCCTACCTCCGTGGCGGGTTATATATGACCAAACAACCACGTCTGTCGCTCAATGCCGAACGAGGCTCCAGGGAGTAGGTAGTGGCCTGCAAAATTCAAACAAGGGCGTGAATGGGAGAAAATTTGCAAATAGGATGAGGGGAAGCAGACGGATACTTAAACCTGCGAATAATTATCACATTTTCAGGCATTCCAGATTCATGTCCTGTTCAGCGATGGCAATTGGTAATTGAATTCTAGGTCGTGTCACTCAAAGAAATAGTGGAAAACTCATCGAATGTGGTAGGAAGGGCCCTCGAAACCATGAACATTTTAAAAACATGAATAATGTTGTTTTTTTGCAGTGAACCAATTCGTCTCAGTTCCATCCGAAGTTAAACCGAGAGCCGCACTTAAGCTCTATGTTAAGGTCTTCTACCAGAGAGTTATAATGAGTGGATAGCCTTCTGAAGATGTTGTTCTGCATAAGAGTGTGAATGAATTCAAGAACAGTCTTGATTTAATTTCAAGAATTGTGGGCGACTTCTAATTCTTGAGTATCTGGGTTGTTATTCTCTTTTGGGATTGTTGTGGCTTCGGTGTCGTTCATGAGGATTCTACCTTCCTGATCCGTTCTCACTCAACTGAACACTTCGGGCTAGGGAACCACAGCTGATGGCAAAATCTGACCCACAGAGGCAGTTTCTGGCCAACAGGATGTTTGCAAACATGAAGTGCTGATCTGCGACGCTAATCTTGGCTGGACTTTGGCCCGCAATTGTGAGGTATGTGCACCCTTGCTTCAATTTTATTTTTACACAAATAATGTGCCCAGAACACCCAACAACAGAACAATCATCAAACAGTACTTGGAAATTGATTCCACATCGACATTCATGCTGAGATATACCGTATCGTTTCTGATCGGGCAATCTGATCAGTAAGCACCAATAGAGCCAGATCCCATGAGAATCTTCAAAGGAAGAGTCTTTTATCAACATTCTGGACGGGGTTTCATCAGGGTGACGTCTGGGCTAGCTCCAGCATTCCATGTTGAAAGCAGCATGTCGTTGTCAGAAGCAAATGAAAGATACTCCATGTTTCATTTGTCGAGAAGGGGGGATATTTTTTTTTTACTTGAAACTCAAAATTGCTGTTTCTATACTGATGTGGGGACTATGGAAAAGTCCTCTATAACCTCGTAACAACATTTGTTTAGTTTATTTCTCATGGACAGTTTCTCAGTTAAAAGAAAAGAAAAAGAAAATTGACATACAGATCACAACAGATCGGCCGTGAATAGCACAAAAAAAACAGCTGACATTGAATCAATTTTATCGGTAATACCTAGGTCACCCAGGGTGTGGTCAACGGGGGTCCGGTCGGCGTACTAGTCCCGGCAGAATCAATCATCCAGTCAAGTTGTCAGCGCTTTTTGTCTTCGTTGATCCAGTACAGAGGCCATTCTCAAAGTAACAGAAACCTGGATTGGGGGAAGACATCAATTTTTTGTCTGGGTTATAGGTCTGTCGAGACTATTACGGTGATGTTTATGGTACCATTAACTCATTTGCATTTGTATTCATCGAGAAAGTAAAATCGAATGATGGAGTAATTTCTGACAAGGACTGAAAGGTCCATTCTTATCCTTATCACATAGCAATTAGAAAAAGTTCAGGATTAGATATAGGTAGGGGTAAAATCTTCACGAGGAATCAGAGGAAAACGTTACAATACAGGAGTTGTTGTATACTGTTAGTGTTGATAACGATGGTGGCAATCATAGTGGTATCGATGTTAACAATACAAATCACCTGGTCTATGTCCAGATCTCATGTCATAGTCTCTACATGATGATCCAGTGCAGGTTATCCCAAGCATGGCGTACATAGTGTTGTAACAACAATGACTATTCACCATTATGGCAAGTGTTGCCACAGTCGACTGCTTGCCAGGGGCGGGGGGGGGTCAAAAGCAGGTTAGAGGTAGTTGCAAAGTAGTAGTAATGATATCAAAAAAAAAAATAATAACGATAGCCGTTTTGGACTAGCATTTCTATATCAAGACATGCTCAAAGCGCTTTAAGTATTTTTACCATGATTATCAGTGATTTGTCACAACCCGTACAATACAGCACACACCTCTCGCTTGGGGCTCTCCTGATGCACCATTCCAATACATACTTCATCATGTCCCCTGGGGGACAACTTCCAATAAGGCTGGCACATAGAGCGCTCACAACCCGATCAAATCACCTCCAAGGTACCACACTATACACATTGGCGAAGAAGGGACTTTCAGGAGACAGCATTGTCCAACAGCACTGCACGTAAATCCTCGGCATTGATTTGGAACTCGCAATATATGGGTCCACAGTCTGAGCTCTACCGACGGTTATCTGACAAACCTATCCTTAAATACTGAGCATGTTTTCTGGGAGCAGAAGCATTAAGTATAAACTGAGACTCATACACTTGGGGGGACCAAGAACACCACAACCCCACCCCTTCAGAAGCCCTAGGATGATGGATATGATTTGTTAATCATGCTGTCCACTTGTCTGGGCAGGCTCCCATCTTGTACGATCAAGGTCATCTACTGCGATCGTCCAGTGGCAGGGCAACCCCAACCAAATGGCCTCCAAGGATAATTCCCTGGGGTACGGGTGGTCCCGCAAGAACCGTCACAAGAGCCTTACGCAGATCCTCTCGTCACTACCGGAAAGAAGCATAAATAAAAAATAAAATGGAAATTAAAGGAGCCTGCGTAGCACTTATTAAGGAGAACCTCAGAGGCTGGGGGCTGGAGGTGTGCAGGAAGAAAAAAGATAACTAACGCATATTAGAGAGAAAACATCCCAAAGCTGACTTGAGTATTAAAGTTCGGTGGACACAATTACAGATTGATGTCTTCACAACATCATAGTGATAAGCTATGGGAGAAACATTTCGAGAGTATGGGGACTGATCGGCGCTTTCATCACAAGTACTGCCAATTGTCTTGTCTGTTTCTGTGATTTGAATTTGAAATCCCTGCCTTCGGGGAAGCATTGGGGCTTGTATTGTCCATGAATGCGCAACAGCAATAACTTGCCATATCTTCAGACTAGTGCTCAGACCCGGTATCGAGGTGGGGTGTAACCATTGTCCCCAATGTGGCGGTTCCTACATGCCTTGGTATTGAACCAGATGAGTGAAGTCACTCTATCCAACGTTACCTGCTATAGCCAGAAGCGGGGTCTCAAATGGGTTCAACCAGATGAAGATGTTGTGCTACGAACATACATGCTATATCCAGCAGTGGACCAAAAACGTGAGACCAGATGAAGGATTGTCACTACCTAATGCAACATACCTGTTATGTCCAGGAGCAAGCAAATAGGGGACCAGATGACAGGATTGTCACTCTACAAAACGTTACCTGCTATTCTCTAGGAGAGAAAACAAGGGTGGACCAGTGAAGATTGCAACTCTACAAAACGTTACCGCTATTACAGGAGCAGACCAATAGGTGGACCGATGAACGATTGACACTACTACACAAAGTTACCTGCATCTTCTAGGAGGCGAAGCATGGGTGGACCAGATGAACGATCGCTTCACGCTACACCAACGTTACTTGCAACTCCGTAACGGACCAAGAGGAACAGATGAAGATCACGCTCATGCAACATTACCTGCTATCTCCAGGAGCAGACCAATGGGTGGGACCAGCTGAACAATCGTCACTCTACACAATGGTACCTGCTATCACAGAAGCAGACAAAGGGTGGACCAGATGAACATGGCAATCCACACAAATGTACTGGTACACCAGACGCAGACCAATGGGTGGACCAGAGAAACGATCGTCACTTCATAACAAGGTTACCTGGCTATCACCAGAAGGCAGAACAATGGGTCGACCAGATGAAACGATGTCACTGCTACACAAGTTACATGTATCACAGAGCAGACCAATGGGTGGACCAGATGAAGATTGCCACTCTACACAACGTTACCTGCTATTACAAGAAGCAGAGACCAAGGGTGGCCAGATGAACGATCGTCACTCTACAACAATGTTACCTGCTTCACCGACAGCAGACCAATGCGGGGAACAGATGAACATGTCACTCTACACCAATGTTACTGTTATAACCAGAAGAAGAAGCAGACCAATGGGTGGACCAGATGAACGATCGCACTGAAACAATGTTACCTGCTATCACCAGGAGCCGACCAATGGGTGGACCAGAGAACCGGATGTCAATCTACACTAAACGTTATCTGTTATCACCAGAAGCAGACCAATGGCCGGGTGGACCAGAATGAAGATTGTCACTCTACACAATGTTACCTGCTATCACCAGAAGCAGACCTATGGGTGGACCAGATGAAGAATGCACTCCAACAACGTTAACTGTTAATTTCTAGGGCAGAACATGGGTGGACCAGATGGGGACGATGTGACTATAAGCAACATACTTGCAATCTCATGGAGCAACCAATGGGTGACCAGATTAAAGATGTCAAATCTACGCAACATACCAAAGCGTGGCAATGGGTGGACCAGATGAACGAGTGATATAAGCAACATTACTGCTATTTCCAGGAGTCGGACCAGAGTAGCTGCCCACGATAAGGTCGTTAGCTCCAGGGACCCTCAGAGAGCCGACATCGTCGCCAATGACTATGTAGTGAACGACAAGCACTCGGCCAAGGTATCGGGAGGGGGGGCTCCACACAGGCGGACTGATCTCGCCCGGAGAGCGCCCTTGCTGGGTGTAGATGTAGGCATAGTGACCTGCAGAAGGGACTAGAGGATTAGAGTAGGAAACACATCTTTTCCGGTGTTGTGAAGGTATGAAGTGCTGTTATAATGCTCTACAACATCATACAAGGCAATGGTCATATAGATAAGATTGAACTTTTGTTACTCACTACCTCTTGAGTGAGCATAATACTCAATGTGTAAAATTGTCCTGATATTCATATTCATAGAAGTACAGAGAGGGGGAAAATACATGTCATGGACATAGGGGTGTGTTATATAGTGAGCCAATAAACCAGGACCAGAAGAATGCCACAAGGCTTAGTGATTCCTAGCTGACTCTTTCTGACAAGCTATAGCTAGACACGAGAAAAAATGAAATTGAACACTGGCCACACTCCCGACCTGACCAAAAAACAATAGTTTCTGTGCTCCCCATAAGAAAGCTACACACCAAATTTGACCGAATCCAGACCAATTTGACCTCTGGTGACCTCAGATGAACCTTGACTGACCACGGAATAAGAGGGTTCATGTATTCATAATGGGGAACACACATACAAAAGTATGAGCCTGACCTACTCTGAACCTGATCAAGTTATCGTGTTTACAAGCTGGGCGTTCACAAACACACAGAAACACACCCACACACTACACACACACACACACAAACACACACACCACACACACACACCCGACGTGACTGCAGAGATCCTCCGGACTTGTCAAAGAATCAAAAAGCCAAACGGCTCCGTGATTCCTTGGACTAATCCTGAATTGATCAAGTGAAAGCATTGTCAAGTGCACCATGCCTTAAAGATGTTACAATAGGGATCCTGTAGTTTACTTAATATGGGGGACTCACATACGAAGTATGAACTAACCATACAGGTCAGGTCTTGAGGCATACCCCAAATTTCAAACTGATCTGACCAGGCACTTCTGGACCTAATCCTGTAGCAAGCTTTACAGACTTGACTCCTCTTTCGACCTCAGATGACCGTTGAACTGACAATACCTGACAGAAACATATGGATCATGTACTTCATTATGGGGACCATATACCAGTAGAAATTCAGCCATTATTATGAGTTCAGTGAGGTGATATGAAGTACCAACGCTCTCGAGTGCCCCTGGTGTTGGCCTCGGCGGGCACGGTTTGCCATCAGAGATGGTCCCATTGCTCCCGATGGACCAGTCGAAATCATCCTTGGTCTGGTTCCCAGACAAAAGCCGTTTTTCAAGTACAGTCCCCCCTAGAAAAGGCAGGCAAGATCATGTGAAGTAAATCGAGCGATTCAGCAGTGATGGTATAACATAGTTTATACTATTACACCTTAGTCCATCGGGAGCACCTCGCACATTTTCACCTTGACACAATTTTCTGTCAAAAATTCAGGGCTGCTTTTCAAAAATCGCTACTGCAAACTTGTCGTAGTGAACTGATAATCTGTGTGAATGTAAATGGCATATCCCCATGCCCAGACCCAACCACCGGTGACTGATCCCCATTAGCCCAAGGCCATGTGATCCGTGGTCACTACACGAAGCTGAAAGCAGACGCAAAAACAGAAAGGAAAAAGAAGTGCAAAACGTTGAAAATAGTTTATCAATAGTTTGGAATTGGTAGAGTTGCTATGAATACCTATTACTTAGCCGGTGACGTTACTATGAATACCGTGTCAATTGTTCCACTAGGAACACTACTGTGTATTCTCGTAGTCTGGTCCAGCCTCTACTGTTGCTAGACTAGCAGCCAATACCTTATCAGAGACTGTGCCATCTTGGTAGCTGGCATGAGAGCGGAGAATGGCATGAGAACTCCGGTCATCTATTAGAGCAGAACACATATCTGTTGCCTATCAAGACCTGTTATTGGGTCAGCACTGGCTGTGGTTGTTAAGTGCCACTGATGGCATCCGTGCAGGAGTGAGCGTCTGAACAAGTGTCATTTGAATAAGGTTAAACAATGATGACAGTTATATACATACATACTACTACACAAACACTGTCCATGACTGCATAGGTACCACGTGTAGCCTGGGACAGTGTCCGGGGTAGATGATGATGTCATCAGGGCTATGGGTCTCCGGTAAGGACCATCCTCCTACGCCCTCAAAGACCAGCTGTAACCATCCAGACAGGGGGAAAGCACGGGTTAGATTACTTGGATGTGCCGAGGCCTCAGACGCCATTCATGTTTAAAAGTAATAAGACAACCAGATGGAACTATGCACTGATACGGTCACAGGGCCCAGGCATCCCACAGACTACCAGCTACATCGGTCCTTTGCGAATGATTTGCTGTGGATGCTTGATCTGGGACTACTAATCATCTTCAACAATCTAATTCTATTGGCGCCAATGGAACTGTTGCATGTGGCCCCAACTGAGAGGTGGTTGCTCACCACTGGGTGTAGGGATCCTACTGCATCCTATGAAATAATACCCAGAGGAGGATTGAACTAGGCCAGCCAAAACACTGGAGAAAGTAGTACCCTGTTCATTCGGTGTAGCCAGAGGGCCGGTTAGTCACCATGCAATTACATACTGATGGACAGACAAAGGATAGACTTGATTCTAACCTGCCCGCCCCTGTCACTAGCTAGAGGAGCCAATGCTCTCTTGAACTTGTTCACCTCATGTTTGCTGCTTGGAGGAAAGAAGTGCGTCCCCTCTCTATCTAGTAAATAAATATGACAGACAGCAGACAGACGACGAGGAAGAAACCCACTGCAGTCACACCAATAACATACTAACATACAGTCGGACAGATGACATGAACCTGCCAGCACGGGTCATTTGTCACGGTAGCTATGGCCTCCCTTGTTCCAGTCCCCTTGTGCCTGGTGCGGAGGAGTCGGGCCCCCATATCTGGTAACGTACTACAGACAACAACAGAGGGACATATACATGAACTACCCTGACAGGCCCTGGTCTTGCTAGGGTAAGCTTGCCCTTCTGCACTCGTTGTCTTATGTCCAATTGCTTGGTGCCCGAAAGTCGTTTCCCCCCTCTCCAGTAAAGCTAACACACAACAGACATATCAACAGATACACATGAACTAAATTGCCAGCTCTGGTCAACTTGCATAGGTTGCTCTGCCCTCATCCACTTGTCCCCATTTCCTAATTGCCTGGTGTAGAGAAGACTGGCCTCCATCTCTAGTAACATAACCAGCATACAGACAGAGGGACAGATATAACTAACTAACCGGCCACAGCCCTAGTCAGTCGCTAGAGGTATCTGCGCCTGGTTCCACTGGGCCCTTGTGTCCAGTGCTTGGTGCAGAGGATTGTTTTCTTTCCCCACTCCTTCGTATAATACTGACGCCGACATACAGACAGAGGGACAGTATACATGACTAACCTGCCAGCCCTGTCACTCGCTAAGGTATGCTGCGCCTGGTTCCAACTGTTCCCTTGTGTCCAGTGCTTGGGGCAGAGGAGTGTTTCCCCCCTCTTTAGTATAATACTGACAGCCGGACAGACAGATCAGAGGGACAGATATAATGAACTATCCTGCCAGCCCTGGTCACTCGCTAGCGGTAGCTGCGGCCTGGTTCCACTGTTTCTGTGTCTAGTGCCTTGGTGCCGAGAAGTGTTTCACCCCCCCTCTCTATTAACATCGACCGACGGACAACAGATAACATGAACTAACCTCTCACCTGCCACCCTGGTCACTATCGGCTAGGGTAGGCTGTGCCCTGTTCCACTTGTTTCTCTTGTGTCTAGTGCTTGGTGCAGAGAAATGTTTCCCCCCACTCTAGTAACAGACGACAGACAGATAGACATGAACTAAACATGCCAGCCCGGATCACTCGCTAGAGGTAGCTGTGCCCTGTTCCACTGGTCCCTTGTGTTAGAGCTTGGTGCAGAGAAATGTTTCCCCCCATCTAGTAAAAGAACGGACAGAACAGATAGGACATGAACTAACCTGCCAAGCACACCTGCATCACAGCGAGATGGTAGCTGTGCCTGTTCAAGGGTTCACCTGTGTCGGTGCTTGGTGAAACGAGGAGGACTCTACCCGGGTCCCCACTGCAGTTAGACATTGAGGGATCCCAGGCTGTCACCGTACATGTGGTCTCCAGAACGTGAGGCAGACGCCAGTAGTGAAGGTGGGTTTCTGCGGGTGCAGGCTCGCCGTGCCTTCTCTCCCTCAGATTTACACCGATGTCTCAATTGAAACATAATATCCTGCACATGGTCTGGACGGGGCAGAAATAGCAGGAATGGAGGAGAAGTATGTGAGGGAGCATTCTCATAGTAAAGATCTTATAACAGTTTTCCATAATACATTAATATTGTATGATAACACTGGAGTAAGTACACAGATTACATTAGGACTCGATGTTTTCCAAACATTGGAAAGTAACTTCTCTGAATAATAATAATATGAATAATACTTCTTGATTGATAGAAGTGCTTTCCATAATCATTCTCAAGCGCTTGTGTTGAACTTTAGTTTCAATCTTCTCACTTCACAATGTTAACAAGCTTCTTCAATCTCCTTCGATGTTCAACACTTTTTTTATCTAGACTAAGAATGTGAACAAGCTTCTTCAATCTCCTCGGCATGTTAAGGCAGCTTTTTTTGCCAATCTAGTACCAAGAATGCTGAACAAGCTTCTTCATCTCCCCGAATGTTCAACAAGCTGTTTTTAATCTAGTACCAAGAATGCTGAACAAGCTCTTCACTCCCATCGGAATGTTAAACAAGCTTTTTTTAATCTAGAACTAATATGTTGAACAAGGCTTCTTCAATCTCCCCCCCCCCCCCCCGGAAATGTAGAAGCCTTCTTTCATCTAGTACCAAGAATGCTGAACACGCTTCTTCAATCTCCTCGTCATGTTAAACAAGCTGTTTTTAAGCTATACCAGAATGCTGAACAAGCTTCGTTCCATCCCCTCGAATGGTTCCACAAGCTTTTTTTACTCTAGTACCAAGAATGTTGAACAAGCTTCTTCATCTTCCAGAATTTTGAACAGCCTTCGTCAATCCTCTCAGAAAAACTGGCGTTTGATGTTCACCTTCCCTTAAACAAGTCATGTGCCCCAGAAATGTTTTTTTGCAGCTCATTAGGCAAATATTCTTGTCAATACCTTGAAAAAATTGCATATATTCTCCCAATGAACATGAGCCACCCTGACTAAATGTCTACAGTTCGATGGCGTCTAGCTAGTTGGAAAATTTTGTCTCAAGTCTACATAACTGGCCTGGCCCCCCCCCCTTTTTTTACGGGAAATGTCCCCTGGGTTGGTCTGTGCACCAAGGTGAGCTAGCCCAGAAACCAACAAACAGAAAGCCAATAGGCTTAGTGATTCCTTGACGCCTTTCCTAATCTTTCAACTTGAAACTTTGTTACTCAGATTACCTTCGACTGACTCCAAGGAATTGGTGGATTCCAGACTATAATACTGGGGATTACTTACACATACTTTCAAGCAAGAATGCAGCATCCAATCAAACTTTATACCTCTCCTGAGGGCCAGATGACCGTGACCTGACCCCAAACATAATGACCTGTTCTCTTTACGATGGCCAAACAACTTCTGATTATTGTGTTACCAGCCGCCAATTGTACAAGTGTAGAAAATCGAAATTTTCACCATTTTCTTAAGCTCCTCCCCAAGAGGACTCCCAGTCTACCCAACATTAATGGGTTATTTTTTTCTCCCATAAGAAAGCTGCATACCAAATTCAAACTGATCGGACCAGCCATTTTGGACTTATCGCGTGTTGAAAAGATTTTTAATTTGACCTCTACTGACCTCAGAATGACTTTGACCTGACTCCCTAACAATAGGGATCGTTACTCATTTATGGGGCACCCCATACAAGTCTTCGCTTCATCCAACCAAGTGGGGTCGAGTTTTATGCTCTTCACAAGCTGAAATTGGCCCAAATATCAATTTTTCCATCTTTCCCAAAATGACCCCTGGTCCTGCAAACAAAAATAATAGGGTGCTTGTACTCCCCATAAGAAAGCTACACACCATTTAACCTTGATTGACCAAGCGTTCTGACTATCCTCTCACAAAGAGTTCAGACTTGATCTATTACCTTTGACCTGACCCCCAAACCGATAGGGATCATGTACTCATTATGGGGAACCCACATACCAGTAGCGCTTCATCCTCCAGATGGGTTAGTATGCTCTTCCCAACCGAAATTGCCCAAAATATCAATTTTTCACAATTTTCAATGTTTTGCCCAAAATGACCTCTGTCTACACCAACTAATAGGTGCTTGTACTCCCCCATAAAAAAAGCTCCACAATAATTTTGAACTTTGATTGGACCAAGCGTTCTGGACTTTATCTCTTCACAAGATTTCCAGACTTGAACTCTACTGACCTAAGATGACCTTATGACCTAACCCAAAAACAATAGGGCTCATTCTTGTCCTCATTATGGGGAACCCACAAACCAAGTTGAGCTTCATCTCAAACCAAGTGGGGGTCGTCGAGTCTATGCCTACTCACAAGCTGAACATTGGACCAAAATATCAATTTTTCCCTCTTACCAAAAATGACCCCTGGTCTGCACCAAAATTATTTGGTGCTTGTACTCCCCATAAGAAAGCTCCACACCATAAGTTAAACTTGATTGGAACCAAGCCGTCTGGCCTTATCCTCTTCACAGATGTTCAGAAAGTTGACCTTAAATGACCTATGACCTTGAACTAACCCCACAAAACAATAGGGATAATGTACTAATTATGGGGAACCCAATACCAAGTATGAGCTTCATCCTATTTTCCCCAGGTGGGGTGGGGTATGCTCTTCACAAAGCAGGCTACCTACCACCACACACACACACACAACACACACACACCCGGTCATGAAGCCATTAGATTCCCCTGACTGAAGTCAAGGAATTAAAAACACCCCAGAGGAATGCCCTGACAAGGAATCCTGTCAGGGGTTATGCAGGAAAACAACAAAAGAAAGGGCTTTTTTGTTGTTAAAATATCTGAAGCACACTCCCACTGCCAGGTAGTATGGAGTCGAAGGAGGGCCGGTGGAATAAGATGGCTGTATGCCAGTGGTCTGTCCAGTCGAAATCATCGCCTTGGCGGCCTTTGCTGCGTAGTACCCACAGAGGCCAGATCAAAGTGCAGTTAGCATCTATAAAAAGAATAATAAAATAATAATCATAATGTTCCCAGCATTTGTACCGTGCCATCTATCAGGCGATAATTGAGGTGGCAGTTGCAAAGAAAGACAGGGGGAAAACAACACAATTACCTAACATGGAACACTCTCCTAAAAAGGAAACTTCTCAACTCTTATTTGAATTGTTTGCATGAAGGCAGTTCTCCAGCCAAAAGTGGCAAAGCATTCCCACAATAAGCAGGGGATAGGCATCCACCCTAGTCTGTGTCAAGATCACAAGCTTTTATGATTACACTCTATCATCTAAGAATGCACGCAAAATAGACAAGGGATAGTAGGACTCTGGTCTTTGTTAAGAATACAACAGCTGATGTTTATACTGTATAATCGTCATGGTTTGCACACACAATAGCAGGGGTTAGTAAGACCTTGTGATAGATCAAAGAATAACAAAACTATTAATCGCTTTGAAGTAAACAGGGGGATTATGGCATTATTAAAACAAGGGTGGGTGGCAAGAGGTTTTGCGGACCCACTACAGTTGGGCTAGTCAAATGGGGAATCACAGAGATTTCTGGTTCCAGCTTCCAAAACAGAAGAATCAGAAGAATGAACGCATATTATATCAACGACAAGCAGCATATGTCGGTTCAGTTTGTTTTATAGTTATTCCTGGGATGGAAGCTTACCAGATGAGGGCAGAGTGATGACTGGGCATCACAGTCAATGTAGGTTATCCCATCCAGGGCGATCCGGAATGTAGATGTGGAGAACGCTGACCTCGAACTCAAGTGATGAGAGTTAGTTAGATTGGAGAAAGGGGTATGCAAATGAAAGATGAAAATACTAATAAAGAAGGTATCAATTTCATTGGTTTGATATGGGACATCAGATACAGCTGGACAGGCGTAAGTGGAAAAGATAGTGATGTCATCGTATGAAACCAACATTTTAATATTTATTGAGAGGAATAGATGAATTCTTCAATCAAGTGCCTTTACGGAAATTTTGTGAAGGCCGAAAGCCGAGAGCCGAAAGAGGAGCAGGTCTCACACCAAGGGACCACACTTCACAGTTACCATAATTAGTCTTGGTTCTAAAATTCGAACTGTATTCGTTTTTTTCTTAAATGCTAGCTGAGTAGGTACCGGTTCATTAGCTTTTACGGTTTTCTGCAAGAGATCTGCTCAATGAAACACACCGGTATAGGCATTACTAGTTCCCATGTACCCAAGCAAACAATCTTGTATGACATTCATCGCTAGGACTAATGATACCAATTATATCCCCACTTTAGATAATTGTAGTTGAATATGGAATTTGAACATCCGATCAAATCATATCGAAACAATAGGTAGTCCTAATACGAGGAGAGATGGGCATGGCCCAAGCCGACTCATGTAGGTTACGAAGAATAATACGAATTACCAAATTCGTGGTATACTGTACATACAATTTTATTATCGGTGGAAATTTGGTTGGTCTTTGGACAACACATTCATATCGTAACTCCCCCGTCATCATTGCAATGCGTTACCTGGGTACTGTTTCTACAGAACTTGCACATTTACGGATCCACTAATTGGACTAAATTTGCTCCATGTAGATGCTCACCTTATAAGGCCATTCAGTCAAAAATATTCAAATGTCATATATTGTATACTGACAATCATGCTAATATACTTTTGTTTCATTTCATAGAATGTTCGGTTTATAGGTTACAATTTTAAATATATATATTTATCACTGCTAAGTTGGCTCCTTTCTGCAAATTGTCAACATTTGATGACATCATATCTACCAATTTTAAATGAACAAGAAACGATGTCTTAACTTTTCCCTATATTGGTAGATATGACATCATAAAAATGTTGCCGTTTGGCCCCAATCACCAAATTATATGAATTTGAGGAAGCCATATTTCCCAACCGAACTGCTAAAACCTGGAACAAAGTGATATTTAATGTTTTTACCCTCTTTAACATTATAACACCAAAAAGTGTCTTAATTTGGCTGACTTACCCGTTAACATCAATTGCTGAATTCCAGATCCCAACATTCATCATGTATGATTCTATTGGAGAGACTCTTCCTTAATTTCGAATTGGGTGTATCTAAACTGTCGCCATCTTGGATGGAGTTTGGGAAGTGGAGGTTCCTCTGGTTAGTTTTTTAAAGTCACAACTCGAAGTCTGAATTGTGTAGTGAAAGAGCATTTCCATTTGTATGTTCAGCATACACAGATTGACTGACCCATATCCGTACATCCCTCAGATGTAGGTTATGCAGGTATCCAGGGTGCAGGGTATCAGTGGCATTATCGAGAATAGCAGCTCCGGCTCGGCTACTGCCCACGGATTTAGTAGAACAAGCCCGTGAGGTACTAGGGAATAATCACTACTCAAGCCCTGGTGACCTGTAATCATAACTCTACGTTAGTGATAACAATATATGGAGTGGTCACACCATACGATTTAGTCTCACAATGCCAGTGGAATAGGCTATGGCGTTGTATCTAAACCTTATCGGGTCAGCACTTTTATCACATAACGTGTATCAAAGATTACCACCCTGGGATCAGTCCACATTTGTTGGTTATCGTTTCCTGTGTAACGAGCTCTCATTGGGCTTGCGTTGTGGCGATCATTTTTATCGTCATCGTCAGAGTTAACTGTGCACACTCACCTGGAATGAATTTCTCATGCACAGCCCCAACTAACAAGGTCTGCTCGGCCGGATTCTCTGGTGGCATCATTATAGGGGGACAGGAGCTTGCTAATGTCCATGACTCACCTGGAACAAGCCGGAAGGTAAGAGGAAATAACGCACTCATACCTGAATTTCTCAGGCAACAGCCCCCACAAACAAGGTCTGCGTCTGCCAGGATCCCGGTGGCAGCTACGCATATCTAGTCTGAACACCTGTCTCTGGCCGCTGAGGCCCACGCGTACACCTGTGTGTACCCTCACCCTGGTGCTGTAATAGAAAATCTCACCTGGCAACCGGGACCGGAGGGGCCGGGCGTGGTGTCTCATGGAGTTGTAGTGGGAGAAGGACGCAGCATAGTAACCTAGGAATGGGGCCGATAATCACCAAATTGCTATAATTTCATTTCCCAATCAAACACTGTCAATGATTTGAACCTCCCATGGCCTGCCCTGGCAAGGGTAAATGACCTGAATCTCTGTCCATTGGCCTGACCGGCCAAGGGTCATGACCTGAATCGCACATGGCCTGACTGGAAAGGGTCAGCCCTGAATCGCACAGGCTGAAGGCGCCTTGCAAGGGTAGGCCGGCAAAGAAGGCTTAAGAGTAAGGCAGATTGGGGGGTACTTCCAAAGGAGACATGGAAGCAACAACTCTCAACCCCACATTGGCACTGCAGCAGTCAAACAATAGTTGAGCAACTGGGAAAGTGCAAATAGGGTGCCACCCCAAAAACACTGAGATAAGTAACTGGGCTTAAGTTTAGGGTAGCGATAGTGTATCTGAATGGGGCAAGCCTTAGGACATCAGTCTTAGCAATGAGAGAGCTTATTAGGGATCTTTAAATTTCACGACGGAGGCGCGAGCTACACGTAGACTTAAAATCTTTCTCATGTTGTAGACCATGTCGCCATCCTGCGTATGGTGTGTGATGTAGATGCGCGCGTTTACAAAATGCGCATTCTGTATTGACAAGTAAAATTGTTGAATGATGGGGCACGCACCTGGTCTCCGACCCCAATCGAAGATCGACGTAGTACGGCACTTGGTGAGGGGTTGTCCGCAGGCGCAGTAGGCCCTATTTTATGTCATAGACCGCTCATGCCCACGCTGTGAATATAAGCTCCCTATTATAGTGTTGGGCAGATGATTCCAGTAGCGTTCTTAACTGGATAACCAATACCCATTTTGTCCACTCATAATGACCAATCCGATATTGTGTTACACACAACAATAAGCAAGGTGTTGGTGATGTACTGGTTTTCGTTGGTTTACATTCACGGTCAGCGGATGCAATAGTGACATTGGTACGCTGTCAACTGAATTGATTTTATCTCAGGCGGGATGAATAAAACAGCTCAATGTTTTCTCTTGTAACAAATTGAGTTCATAAGATTGAGGGGAAAAATATAGTTTTGGTCAACCGCGCCTAGGCGAAAATCGGAGACCAATTTTCCCCCAAATTTTGACTGATATCAATATCAGACTGATAGGGCAATACCCAAATACCAGCCGATAATGATACCGATACTGGTAACCGATAATCATCCCAGTCAGGGGTTAACGATTGATTAACCCCCGTTCATTTTCAACAACGGCAAAATTTAGCTTGAATATTGGCATCAAAAGGCCATCATTTCACCACTTTACGATGAATTAGGAAGCCGCCGATGATCTTGCAAAGAGTCTTGTACTTGCACAAATAAATTATAACAACAAAACGCGTGTCTCTCAAATCCCCTGCTAAAAGTTATGCAAGAAGAATATGCATACAAATAATTGTCTCAACCCATACGCGTCCTCATGGAGCAACACACAATACATCGCGAGTGTGGACTCCTCAATCGCCCATGTATCTGCACCTACTTTGCGTTAATGATACTGCATGTTCCATTCAAGCGTTCAAATCAAGGGCTCTTGGCTCTGGTATCGCATCCAATTCATGCATATAATTCACAATGGACCCTTCACCATAAGCCATACCGTAGTGTATCCATTTTTTAATGATGTAAATATATGCGTGTGACATTACAACAATGAAAATTCATACACTAGTTAATCGCCCATGCCAATCATCCGTGCATTAACACCCAGTCGCACCATCATTAACACTGTGCATTAACCTCGTTTTAATGCATGGTCAGCTGACCTGATTCAGCCAATCAGAGAGGATTATTTACATCAAGTATGAATGAAATTATAGTTATTATACATTACATTCCTGTTGCATGCTCTCCAAGTCCTCCTGCACAAACAAACAACGCAAGAAAAACGGAACATAACCACATACTGCATACTGTCCTCCCGCATCTTGAGTTGGATCGCCAGGGTAAGAACCCTGCTTGCCCGGCCACCCAACCCTGGACAGATGCCCTGCCACATAGACCGCATCAACTCACAATCACCTGCAAGGACAGAGGAATAATTCTCCTGATCTTCAGAAGTCATAATTCCAGAGACTCCGAGCTGCTCTTTGACTTGTCCAAATGTAGATAGTATGAGGCAAATGTGTTATATGACATCTCAAGAAGTAGTAGTACAGTGGTGTTAAAGCTGGTGGCAGAGGTTGTGATTTGAACACGGAACCCAACATGCCACCAGACTCGATAAATTCACACACCTGTGGTTTGCTTCCATGTTCACGCATTTGGGGTCTTCTCAACGGAATGCGTTCCAACGTTTTTCCAAACCTGTCTCATGTGAATATAATGAGGGCAAACCACATGTATATGACATCTCAGAAGTACAGTGGTGTTACAGACTGGTCGCAGAGGTGGGATTTGGAATACACACGCCACCGAATTTGAGAAACTTTGAACACACCGTGCTATTCCCCGATCCATCAAGGCAAGACAGATCTTGTCAGTGGATAATGTGGACATCACTATTGGATAGCAGAGATGTTGGTGGCAGTGGTGAGCTTTGAACAAATACTTGCACTATCAAGGCAAGACAGGTCAAGACATCACTATAGGATACACAACCCATTTAGTGTAACAACTGATAGCTGCTCACACAAGAAATCATGCACTCACTGCTGTGCAATTCTTCACATCTATCCTCTGGTGCATCTGGGAAAACAAATCTTGCCATTGTAAATTGAGCTTCATTCACTTGGTATGGACAGACTTGTGGCAGTGGACGGGGATTCACGCCAGAAAGCCTAAGAGGGTTAGTGATTCTCAACTGATTTCTGATGATGCATACCAGGCACCAGAACATATAGGATAATGTACTAGATTGGTTATAATGGGCAACAGATATATCGTTCACAATTTCCACAAAGAGACACCATCTTGACGAAACGCAATAGGTTTTCGCCATAGGGTCATTGTTGACTCACCCAGTTTGTGAGGGTTAGTACTACTGACTTCGGGTGTCCCCAAACAAACATGAAAACAAAGTGGTTTCATATTTTCTATAAGAAGTTACACACTGAGTTTCAACACGCATTCTGTATTCATTATGTTCATAAGAATCTCGCAAACTTTCACCTTGTGACCTCAGGAATAAAATGACTCCCGTCACCAACAAGTTTGGGTCCTTGTACTCTTCATAAGAAGCTGCAGCCAGCACCCCAATTTCAACTTGAAATATAACAAACATTCTGGAGCTGGGATTTTTCCTTGACCTCAGATGAACCTAATATGAGTTTCTAACCCTGACCCCAAACCGATGGGATCATGTATTCATATGCGGAACTCAATACCAAGCATGAGCGTCATTCATTAGGTGGGGCGGAGTTATGGTGTTTACAAACCTGTTCACAAAAGAACACGAACACCACATAACAGTGTGAAAACTTTTGTCAAGAATCAAATACCATACAACCAAATTGATATTCACCTACCACAGTTAGTAGATACCAGATCTCGCCTAGGAATAATAGAGACATCACTTTAGAAGCCACTGAGATGTTACAACTGGCGGTAGAAGTGGAATTTTAACTCCCTCCTGCACTACACTTATATGCACTTACCACAAATTGTTCGTCCTCGGGACCCATCTGGGCATTCGGGTAGAAGTCACGATATGGTTCTGGGGTGACACAGACATCCCGTCGGACCCGCAGATGTACCAGGTAGGGTCGCACTGGTGAGGGGGTGGGCAGGGGTGAGGTTGGGGCGGGGGTGGTGAATCCAGGAAGGGGATCCTCTGAGTATGCCATCCACTGCTAAGGACATGTCATCCAGGGCTATGGAGCCACGTTCCCGCTCACTCGTTGCCTTCAAACACCAGCTGTGTGAGAAGGGGTGAGAGGTCAGTTTAGTCTAGAGGTCCAACGGGAGGAATATGTGTGTACGGTGGGTGTGTGTGTTGTGTGTTGGCATGGTGTGTGTGTGTGTGTGCGGCATGTGTGTCTGTGTGTGCAGTTCAATGTCTCTCTGTCCACAGGAACCCAAATTTTTATGTTGTGGAGAACATTAGGCTCAAAATGAGCAGTGCCAAAGGGGAGTAAAAATCCTGTGACGAGTAAAATGTGACTGTGAAGTAGCCTGTTCATGAGTGAAATAATTTGGTTTTGTTTCATAATCTTGGTCAGACACCGACACAAAACTAAAATGTGTGCTTCCGAGACTGTCGTAACATACAATGCATCTGTCTTTGGTGAAACAGAGCTTATTATCACAAAACTTATTGATCTAAACACAACTTTTAACAGCTGTGACATGCAGTATGGGGACACAAGTTCCCCTGGATTTAAATCCCAGGTCAGGACTATATGGCTAATATTGTTTCAGTGTGAACACTCAAACATTAAATGTGAGGAAAATGAATGTACTGAGCCAAGCATGCCTAACAAAATGGCAATCCCCTTCTGGGGATGCTGTTTTATTATATTTTTTTAAAATTTTTTTAAATTTAAAATTTAATAAAACAAATGTTCGGAAAGAGCAACATAAGTACTTTGGTGGCCAAGTATGGAAGTTTGTGGCAGGGACAAGATTAGGAAACAAAAAACGGACAATAGCGACCATGCAAAGCCAAAGAAATACAAATCAAAATCGGAGTAGGTATATGAGGGAAGGGATAAGAAGTCGGGTGGGATTAGAATTGGGGGTGGGGGTACGAGAGAGCCAGAAGGCCTAGTGATTCCTCGACTTCGCTAAACCGATGACCAGGTACGAGAACCAAGGGTTAATGGCTGATGAACCCATGCAAATCCCAGTTCGTTTGGACCAAGCGTTCGGGACTATGGTACACAAGGTTTTCAGACTTTCACCCCTGCTGACCTCAGAGACCTGTGCCCTGGACCCAAAACAGGGGATGATGAACTCATCATAGGGAACCATATACCAAGTATGAACTCAATCATCCAGGGTTGAGTTATGTGACACAAGCCCACCGAGGTGTCACATACATACATACGCACGTTCAAAGCGCTAAGGGGTACCAGCCAAAGCATGTTTTCGCTCAAATTGTCAGCAAGCGTTCACCCTTTATTCACTTTTGTCCACTGAAAAAATTAGTCAAAGATTCACAACATGTTGGAACGATTAGACGAAGATTCACCGACGTCTAATTTGTCAGAAGCGCGTGCACCAGGGGACATATTCCTATAAGTCGAAGATTGCACCAAAACCCCATGAAAAAGTGTTAGGTCAAGATTCACCTCTTCTAGGGGAAAAAAAAGGAATCATTAATAATAAAGCCCAAAAATTTTCTCCATCGCAAAGAGACACGTAGGCTCTCACCTAGGCTGCACCTGGTCAACCTGTTCGAATCAGTTTTCAGTTACGATAGTTCAACAAAAAAGGGGGGGAACATAACGAGGCGATAGGGATTAATATCGGATCGTACCACTGACCACAAACACTTTTTCCGCCTAGAGGGAAAAGGGTAGCTTACGTGAGCTGACCGGGTATGATTAGCCTCTTGGGAAATACCTAATGATTTTGGTGACTTCTTTTACGTTTTGTAAAACATATTTCAGGCAATATAGTGACCCCGATTCAAGATTTTCATTAGCGGATTTTATATTGACTTTGCCCGTTCCAAAAACGCCGAGGAGGCAATAAAATCCCAGACGCGCGGAGGAACAGTTAGCCACTGCCAAAGTTGGCAACAGAATGCGATCACTCCAGAAATATGTGAATGTGGGTTGAATGCTGTCCAGCTATAACTGATAGGGATGACACCTCAGAGCGGAACAGGGTACAAATACTGCGCTATGGCGGAGACTCTCACAGTGAGTTGAAACGACTTGTAAAATGGGTGATACTCCAGCCGAGCACATGTAAGCTAAGCCTAGCGTCTGCCTGGTGCGCGGCACCTGTAATTACGAATGAAAACGAACGGCGAATTATCGCTCACAATTCTTGAACATGACATCAGCAGAGATAAGACGCTCTTTCGACGCTATTGTTTTTCAGTCGACGCAGATCACACAGGTATCATCGGCGCTCGTCAAAGCTCGACACGACAATAAATATCGTACGTGAAGATCCCCCAACCGCAAAGAATCTAGTTCGGATCAAGATTCACCATCGCACAATCATTGCATTTCAAGATTGGCGTCGAGTCGACGTCGAATCTTTGGCGAGCCTTGAGGGGGGTAATGTGAAAGTTACAATTGACGCCTGAAGGGAACCGGCAGCCCCGAACGCGACAGTGGCGCGAGCTGAGCAGTGCGCCCCCAGGGGGTTGGACAAACCCAGATGCGCAGAGGCACAGCTCTTTATAAGAGATGTTCGCGGAAGCATACCGGTAAGTTTCGATGTTCACCGGCGACCGAGAGGAGGTCGAAGCAGGCATCTCGCGTACGCTCCAAGCGGGTTGTCGTGCGTACAGGAACTCCCACAGCCAGCTTACACAGAATCAGTACGGGGGCATACGCACATTCGAAGCACTAAGGTGAAAGGTTCTCGTAATTAGATAAATTACACACCATCACTATAATCCAGTATATGGCTTGATGCACTAAATCTATTGAACTGTACTGATGATTACTACAGTGGAAGTGCTAGAAACATTCTAATATCACATGGGCTGACTGCAGTAATAGGTATGCAGGATCACAAAGGAGGGGGAGTAACCCGAACTCTGGTCTCTTATGCGGATGAGGCCCTACTAGGAGGGAGAGGAGAGACCCAGAAAGGATGAATCCACGGCACTAGGAATTGTAAGATTATGTACTGAGTCATGGATTAAAGAGATAGTACGAAGGCAGAGGTATAAGAACGGGCGAAACATTACATCTAGGGGTACAGAAAGCAATTGTTTTCGCTGAGGGGAACCGGCAGCCCCGAGCCGCGCCCGCGGCGCGCCTGCAGCACGGGCGCCCCGAGGGGGGTGGCAACCCAGTGCACAGCGGGTGGCATAGCTCTTTATACGAGATGGTTGCGGAAGCCTATGCCAAGTTTTGAGGTTCACGTCCAACCGGAGGAGGTCGGGGCAGGATCTGCGTACGCGCCAAGGGAGTCATCGTGCGTACAGGCAACACACATACATACATACATACATACACACAATACAAATACATACATGTAACGCGGCAAACGAGGACGGTATGTGTTCAACGATGCAATCGAGGACAAAGTGGTATTGCTGACAATATGGAACCGTGGACACACCGCAACAGTGGAAACTTAACAGTATTTTAATATCAAACGGGGGTCACACAAGGCCTGACTAAGACCCCCTAACCGAGGACCTGTTTTATATGCATTTTTACGTGATTGCAATCACCCTAGCAATATATTGAAACGAGGCTGCCCCCCATTAGAGATGTGCCCTCGTTACACGGTGGAAACAGACGAACGTCCTTGTTTCACACCTGTTACAAATGCACACATACACACATACATCATACAAAACTGTCATAACTGCATAGATTCCTGACATACATACATCCACCTGTCATGACTGCATAGATTCTGGCCTGTCATGGTAAAAAAACCATGATCGTAGAACCAAACTTACAAAAAAATTAGGGATCATACCTGACCAATACCGTCCAGGAAACGCCGTCGCTTGGTACATCAGGCCGCCAACTGGCGGTGCCCGCCGTCATCAAAGAGGCGATTTGTGGGAGGGCTGGCCTCATGCCTGGACGATACAGCTTGATGGAACCAACGTTGACCCCCAGAGGTAGTACCAGAAACCAACCTATGTTTGAAAGAATATAATTAATAATGTTTAATAATCTTGTGATCATATAGCAATCGTCAACATCCAAGACCATACTCAAAAGCACTTCACATTATTATCATTGACCTTAGTGGATGTCACACTGTACTGTATTATACAGCACACACCTTGCTGGTTCAGGCCAAATGCACCAATTCAGTACCCTCATTCAATCAAGTCACCTAGAGAACTTCACAATAGGGCTGCACATGCAGTGCTCGCTACTCATCACGAGTCACCTCAAAAAGGAACCCACTTTTACCACATGGGTGGTGTGAGACATGCCAGGAGACATGCCTTGTCAAACGTCCTCTGATGGCTTCCAATGGGCTCCAAACACACAATCAATGGTTTTTCTGGAGCTCTACAGACTGAGCTAATCCGCCCCCTCAATTACAAGTGAGGAAACTGTACAACTCATTTAGGGTAGATGCTTGTCCGAATGCAAACACAATAGCCGTGGGCAGCCCAATGCACCCAGAACTACAGTCCATCCAAGAGTGCCATGGCATAGACCAACGCTCCTCAACGATTAAATTCAAGGGATGGATTTTTTCTGGACCATATCACAAGCGTTTCAGAAAATCAAGAAGTCGGAATATTTTTCATACATTAAACAGGCTTTGGATCTACTAAAATAAGAGAGATATGGATGAAAATTCATTACCAAATTGCTCACGAGTCAAAAACAGATGAAGAACTCAATTAACTTCATTTCTTGAAGAATGCTACCTTCTATCGTGCTGTGATATTAGGTGCTAATGGTAGGCCAGTGCTTGGTAGGATCTAAGCAGGGCTCCCACATCCATACTGACATCATCATCAATCACGGGTGAAATTTGTCAGACAACATGTTTGAATTTTCAACTTTGGGCGGAGGCGTTCTGACAAGTTGAGTAATTAAGACTACGATGCACAGAGTTTCAGCAAAGAAGAGGTCGCCTGGGTTAGGCCAATATTCTAGATTGTGTCCAACATGTTCAAGAGGATATATGCGGGTACTAAGCTAGAGTGCCAGACCGTTCCTTATGCCAGAATAGGGCAGTGAGAATGATAGCATTGACCAACTAATCAGGTCAACTTCATGAAAACCCCAGACGCCCTTCCACACTCAGTGATCATTGTGACCGAGTTTCACTCACTGTAGGAGTAGCAATTTAATCAATTGTAAACAGATAGAAAGATAGACATACATACATACACACATAAACATGCACGATCACGATAAAATTGCATAGAAAAAAACTGATGTGGCGAGTTGCTACAGGAAAACACTAAGTGCCGTCTCTCAATGAATGACCCAGAGCAGGTAGCATGTCGCATTAGCCAATCAGAAACTGAAAACATTTCTTACCTTACAGTTATCCCCGTCCTTGGCCCAACAACGCTAGGAGATAGGAGCCACGCCTTTCCGGCCGCCGTGACGTCACTCCGACTCTGATCAAGGAGTAGGAACATCCCCGAGCCTCGTTGCGGGTGTGGTCCCTGGTCGGCACTGTGTTCTCGATGTTCACCGGTAGAGGGCCGCTGGAGCGTCAGATCCAGTTTACGTGATCCTGACGCGAAATCCTGCGAGAACAGACAGAGGCTGCCCTGACTCAAAACGCCGGATGGCGATTATCATCTGGAGGGAAAACAAAAACAAAACATTAATACCAATAGTTACTATACTAGGCGTCTAGCTCGCAACCCAAGCGTGCTTATCAAGGTTGTGGTTCAAGCCAGGTTGTACCTTGGGGCAAGGTACTTCATCCACGTTTGCTCCTCTAAATCAGGTGTACAAACGGGGATCGTGAGGATCAGAACAGACTGGCGTGATTAGCTGCTGTGATATACTCTCCGGATTGTCCGAGTGCGTGACTGGTTCCTATGCTCAGGGTAATGTCTGTAGAGCGCTTTCAGCACTTGGTGGTAAAGTGTATGTAAAATTGGACATTATCTATTAGTAGTTAATCACTACAGAATCATGGTAGTGTCAAAATCAATGTTCCAACACTTCTGTGATTCCATCAATTTTGTTATTGATGCCTTCAATTTCTTGTTCCGCGTCTCCCGGATGTGCGTCAAGAGGCATGCCCTATCACACAGGATGCGGGAATAATATGTCAATGATATGTCATTCGTCCGTTGGATCTATTAGGATGTAGTAAAGTACTACTCTGCCATGCTGAATGAATTGAAGGTCACTGAATACTGGCCAATTTTCACTGTTGTCAATCGCAAAACATATCGAAAAAAGATAGCCTTATACAGCCTTTTGCTAGGGTTCCACCAATGGAGAGGGGGGGGGGGAGTTCAAAGCCAGTAATGAAAATGAGACATTAATGTGGTTATACCATCTTGTCAAAAGAGTCTACTGTTGATGTTAGTTGTGTCAACCCTGCAATATTAGGTAAAACATGGCAGTCATTTATGACCATCATGACTGAGGATGTTCTGCATGTTCCAAATTTGGTATTTTGTAAGACTGGGTTTAGACAGCTGCAAGTTGTTTCAATCCTCTAGGGACAAGTTTTAAAAACCATGGAAATGGATGTCATGTCAAGTTATCCGATAGCTCCCCAAAATATGATTTCTTGTCTGGATGAACCTCTTGATTGCTTTTTTTTTTCTCCAGGCACTTGCAACAATGGACCTGAGATCTATGTTCTTCTGCTTCTGCCCAATACATTTTTTCCTACATACCCAAAGGTGGTGTTGGCGAACCCATAGTGTGAGATACCTCCCAGTAACTCACATTCCAAGTAGTTCTATCTGGTCTCATCATGCAAGGTGTGCAGCGACTGCCCTGACTGATTGATAGCGACAATCCCGCAACAAAAAATGGCTAATTATGGGAGTGCCAAGGAATAGTCCATACACCTCTATATGACATCTCTAGAAAGGATAATCAACCGGAATTCATGTAAACGTCACTGAGACTGCCAAAGGGCACTGGACATGTAACAATCATGCTTCCCATGGTTGACAGCCTGTCTTGACAGGGTCTCCGTGCGTCTGACAAGTCTGGTTGACAAGTTTGGCTGCAGTATGACATCCTGGTTGACAGGGTCCTCTCTGCTGTCTGAACAAGCTGTCTTGATAGGGTTCCCGCAGTCTGACAATCTGTCTTGGACAGGGTCCTCTCGTGTTGTATGACAAGCCGGTCTTGATAGGGGCTTCCCCGACAGTCTGACATCCTTCTTACAGGATCCTCTCTGGTGCTTGACAAGCCTGTCTTGATAGGGGCTTCCCCACAGTTGACAATCCTCTTGACAGGGTCCTCTCTGTGTCGACCAAACCTGTCTTCAGTGTCTTGACAGGGTCTTCCCCATGGTCTGACAATCGGGCTTGACAGGGTCTCTCTGTGGTTGACAAGATGTTTTACAGGGTCGTGACAGGGTCTTCCCTGGGTCTGCCAATCCTGTCTTGACAGGGTCCTCTCTGTGGTCTGACAAACCTGTCTTCAGTGTCTTGACGGGTTCTACCCCGTGGTTGACAATCCTGTCTTGACCGGGTACTCCTGTGGTTGACAAGCCTGTTCAGTTCTGACAGTTTCTTCCCATGTCTGACGATCTGTCTTGACAGGGTCCTCTCTGTGGTTTGACAAGCCTGTCTCAGTGTCTTGAAGGGTCTCCCCGTGGTCTGAACAATCCTGTTCTTGACAGGGTCCTCTCTGTGGTCTGACAAAGCCTGTCTTCAGTGTCTTGACAGGGTCTTCCCTGTGGTCTGACAATCCTGTCTTGACAGGGTCTCTCTGTGGTCTGGACAGCCTGGTCGTACGTGTTTGACAGGTCTTCCCGTGGTTGACAACTGTCTTGAAGGGGGAGCTCTATGTGGCTGACAGCTGCTGATGGGGGCTCCCACGTGGTCTGACAAGCCTGTTTGGACAGGGTATTCCCCGTGGTCTGACAAGTCTGTTTTGACAAGGTGTGTCGCGACTGACAATCCTGTCTTGACGGGTCTCTCCCAACAGTCTGACATGGGTAACAAGCAGTGTGGATGAATCCGAGTCCGGATCTCGGCTCTCGAGACCGAGTGGTTGAAGGCTCGGTCTCGACTCAGGATTCTAATGACTCAGACTTCGGCTGCTTGGACTCAGAGACGCGAGTCCGGTCAGGTCCAGGACCGCTTGAAAAAATCTTTGGCAAAAATCCTGAAAATTATGACGGAGTATAAGCCGAATTCTCTAAACATGCTAATGTAAAACAGTGACAAGTGAACTACGTGCTGTCCTTTTTGTCACTTCGAATTCGCTCATACCCAAATTTGAATTTAGATAATAGTATGACTAAGTTGTGCCTGTTGAAACGTCTGCCTCTGCAAGGGTTTCAATGTAAGCAAAAGAGGAATTTGCACACCGCCGCACGAGCCCGAAGACGGTGCAAAGACGATGCATTGTGATTCTCGAAATGCATGAAAAACTTACGATTATGCCTAACAGCTGTCTGGAAAATTATTTGGTTCTCCAAATAGTAGGTAGGCAAGTGGGAGTCTACATAGAGGGTTATGCGTAAATGTTTAGGTCATTATTTTGTTAGTTGTGGTATTGATACATTGCAGTTTGTATGGCCATTGCTATGGACTTTCCTTGATGAGCGTCCAGCACTTGAACAGGATGTGTGGGAACTTTATCATGATTTTTGCATTGGGCTGATTGTGCAATATTGTCATCTAACTGCAATATCTGACATTTGACACTAGGCCTATTCATTCTGATAAAATGCCAAGAGGACCTCGGACTAGACAAAAGGATCGGAATGACTCGGGACTCGGATGTTGAGGACTTGGTCTTGAACTTGGACTGGGAATGCTGAGGGTCGGTCGGACCGGACTGAGGATGGCTGGACCGAATAGACACTAGTAACAAGGAGAGGTGAGAGGGCAATTCCTAGCCTATCCTCTGTTGAGACGATGTTGGTCAGGGTGCATACCCTCTGTACTTACCCCCTTTCCACTACACTGTCAGACCGGTGTCACAAACAGGGGGTGCTCTGGGTTGATCAACCCTATTACAACCTAGATTGCACCCAGATCCAGGGTGAACCATCCTGGCACAATGATTTTCTTTGTGAGGGGTAAATGTTTTCCTTTGCCCATAAAGTGCATAAGTTGCATAAGGTAGGCATCAGTTACAGAATTCAATTCTCAGATATTTGGCTTTCAAAGTGAGGAACAGTGATTTCAAAAAATTCAACGATAATCGATATCAGTTCCAGGCTCAAACTCACCACACGGTAATCATACAGAGAATCACCAGCAGTAATCCGCAAAGTTTGCATTCAGGTCCTCGGGGACGAAGGCACCATTGGAGCATCTGAACTCGCCGACGCGAACAGGAGCCTGGCGGGGGAGGGGGGCACAGCCCGTAGAGGAGAGGGCAAGCTCATCGATGGCGATAAGCTCCGCCATGGAGAGAGAGGATAGCTATAGTAAGCTGGTAGGAGGAAGGAAGGACATCACAAATACTGAATAACCATCAATCAAAAACAGCCATCATTGTGAGAAAGAGACCAACGTTATTTGCATATTTTCCCAAATAAATAATGATGACCTTCCATGTTACCAATGACCATTTACATGATTTTTAGGTCATTGGTCTATGTTAGGGAATGTCTTTAGCCATTTAGCACCTCTGAACTAAGAAATTTCATTTGAACAAGGCGCTGACCGAAATACCCACAAGTGCCTTGTCGGATGTTGGAACAGAACCAAAGAAGACCACATTACAAGTTTGAGTGAGTCCGTTCAACTCCGAAATGTGCATGAATTATGCAAATTTGACAAACTTTAGTGAATCAGTAACATTCTCTCACTGAAGATAATAATACATCTAATAACTTTCATGTGAATTCAGTTAAACTTTATGGTACAGAGTGGGATATGTTCCGTTTCAAGCGAAAGAGATATAGGTACACGTAATGCGCGATGTAGTATATCATATGGTATGTAATATGAAGTGACAATAACAAGTTCTTGAAGATTGTAGAACGGATCATCATTTTGATAAATTCCAAAATGATGTATTTGTCTGTTTTGTCTGTGTTGATTATTTCAATTATAAAACGGTCCATAATTGACTTTCACACAGCGAAGTTACATAATTAGGTCACAGGGTATTTATGAAATATCAACAATATATCGACCTGGGGAGGCGGAATGGATAGTGGTAGAGCTTCAGAATTGTAATTTAGCAATTAAGAGTATGAATCCCAAATAAGCCTGAGAGCTTTTCGACAGTGCTCTTTGTTAGACTAATAATAATATAATAATAGTATAATAATATTTGTTCTTACTTAGCACTTTTTCACATTGAGACTGCTCAAAGCAACTTTCGATATTACCTCTAATCTTTAGTGACTTGTCACACCTGTGCTAGCCGTATAGCATGCAATCTGCTCGTTCTCCCGACGACCATTCCCAGTACGTCACTTCATGTGTCCCCTGGGGACTTCACAATAGGATTCCAAAGCAAGCGCTCACTACTTCACAAGCACATCCACAAGGTAACCACGTGGGTGGGTGGCACTTCAGGCAGACATGCCTGCAACAGCACTGCGGAGAAGTCTGGGCTTCAATGGGCCTCCAACTCAAATTACCAGTTTGCAGTCTGGAGCTCTACCGATTGAGCTAATACGCTCCTAGGCCCCCTTCTGGGGAATTGAACACTGCAGTGATGTGTAGGCAGGGAGGCATCAGGAGAGGAACAGGGGTATTTATGGCTATTGCATTGTGGCCAACAGCTATGCGCAGTCAGCCATAGTCATGTCAGGCTATATGATAATGAGCGTATTTTATTATTATTACTTATACAAACCTTGAAGGCCTGCATCCGCCCAGGTCATGAGACCTCCTGCCAGAAGCCCCATGATTCTTGCCTTATCTGGTGAGCCGTCCTATCAGTGAAAACTGGTCGACTGGGGGCGTAGGAGAGTGTAAGCCTTACCCGAGACTATCAAAGGATAGACAGACGCATTGATATACTAACTTATGCACATTTACGAGTTATTGATGTGTGAGTTGGGATTGTCCCTAATTTGATCACCGCTTACACCACCGATTTGCAATCTGATGTATCAAAAAAAAAACTCGAAGCAGATAATGGAAGTGAATCAAGTGTTCACGACAAGATAGCAATGGCACAGAAGCGCACCTATCAATTCCTCGAAGTGATGTGATGTTATGGAATACTTGTTATTTGTTGAAGATATCCATGAGGTTTCTGACAATTGTGAAAAACATCCCCGGTGGGCATGAGGTTATGCACCGCAGGCAATATATCCTTTAATGTCAAGGCATGACTTACAAGATTGCCCCATGTAGGACTTGTGACTGCAATAAATCAATACAACTTAATCATCCTATCAATTCTGTAGGAAGCTGCATGACCATTCAAACAAAATTCCTGCCCTCTACAAAACTTTGAACCCGCTCAAAATCCAAACATCTCAAATATACCATTCGTCAATGTAACATGACTGAATATACTTCAGTTTTGTAGAAGCATTTTGTTCACGTGAGACCCTCTGAATGACTTTCTTGGCTCGAATGACCCAAGAAAAGACCCTTTGACCTCAAAATCGCCTGACAACACCCTAGTGCGGTCTCCTGTTCGTGAGCTGGAAGCCGCATGACTGTCAAACAGCAGGCCAATAACGGAAACTCTAGGTGAGACCTTTGACCTCAATTCATGGACATCCTGTAAACATGTACGGGATTGCCTTATTTGCCCATCCTACCACCACCTTTACCACAAATACCCATGCGAAGCTACCTAGTGAGTGAACCAGAGCCTGTCACCCTTTTCTGTCAAATAGCCCTTTCCTCTCCACCCAATCACCTGGCTTATCACATCACACCTTCCCTCCACGCTCCCAAGCCCCTACTTTCCCCACCCAACCTCCTGTATGACAAGGGTCTCCAACACTGCGTTTAGTTCTTTGCTCAAAGCCCCCCCCCGCCACCCTATCCCACCCATCCCAACCCCCACCCCCCCCCCTCCCCCAGATGCCTTATCCACCCCTCCTCCCCCCCCCCAGATGCCTTATCAAACTTCCACCCCCACTCTCAATCCATCAAGACTCAAAACGCCGGGGCCCACCCATGAGTAGTACCAGAAGCTGAGCTGGCACATTCTGTAAACCTCCTGAATAATCAGGGCACTCCAAAAACACTGCTTTTAGTTCTTTGCTCGAGTCCCCCATTCCATTCCCCCTCCCCTCCCCCCCCCCCCACCTGCCTTATCACACTTTCCCACCCCCACCTGTTATCCTCAATACTCAATGCCGCCTGCCCACTGAGTCGTACCAAAGGCTGAGCTGACCCCGTCTGTAAACCTCCTGTTGAACAGAGCTCTCCCACACTATTAGTTTCTTTGCTTGAGTTTCCCATCCCATTCCCCCTCCCCCCACCTGCCTTAATCACACTTTCTCCACCCCCACCTTTATCCTCAATACTTGACACCACCCCGCCCCGCCCAGTGAAGTAGTACCAGAAGCTGAGGCTTTACAACCGTCATAGAACCCCCGCTCTCTAACCAGCTTTTAGTTCTTTGCTCGAGTTCCCCATCCCACACACACCCACCCCACCCCCACCGCCTTATCACACGCCTTCCCATAATTCTGTACAAGTGTGGGGAAGTCCCTACCTACTTTGCCAAAGACAAGCGGTTCTTGAAACGTTCAGAGCGTAGGGACAAACTAGAATGAGTTGACTGTCTGAAAAATTTATACTACGAGGAAAGATTAGGCGTCTCGTTCTAACTACCATGGAGCTGAGGCGTATTCGGGGTGACTTGATCAAGTTTTCAAAATTTTACATGGACTCGATGGCCTTCCCTTCCACTACTTCTTTAATTTTCCAATGTACTCCTGGCAAATAGGGCCACTGTCTCACGCTTCGTGGCAAGCGTTGCAGATTGGACCTTCGTAATATTTCTTCTCCAGAGAGTGACCAATGAGTGGAATTGTCTTTCCTGAAAATGTTGTATCTCTTCTAAGAGTGTGCCATGCGTCAAGAACAGTCTTGATTCAATTTTTCAGGAATCACGGGTAATTAATTCATTGGGTTTGGTTCATTTTTCTTTCTGGGATGTTGTGGCTTCCGGGGTCGTTTATGAGGATTTTTGTCCTTCCTGACCCTATTTCACTAAACTAAACTAAACCGGCCCACCTTCATCCTTAATACTTACGCGTCCCAGTGAAGTATTACCAGAAACTGAGCTGGCACGTCCATAGACCCCTGTAATAAAACCGGGCTCCCCAACCCTGACACTGCCTTCGGTCACCAGCAGGACAATTTTGTCATAGAAGCGACAGCCATGTAGCCTGAATCAGAACGCTTTGCATCGTTCTGGGGGCCTGATGGCTGGGGCTGTACTTTACGGGCCAGGATTACGCAGCAGAGAGGAAACTCCTTGGTCTGGAGTAACCACCCGGGTCCCTGTCAAAGGTGGCTTCCACTGGGGAGAGGAAGAAAGAAGGAGGAGTGGGAGCCATAATCAGGATTAGGCAAACTATACAGAAAGGGATGAGTATTAGGAAAACTCTCCCCTCTTAGATTTGAGGTCTAAAGAGCTATTGTAAGACTTTTATAGCAAATAATCAGTTGCGCTAGACCTAAACAGTCAGCTAATCAGACGATGCAATGCTGAGTCTGGTTCTTAGCCTAATTATGAGTCAAGACGACCATGACAATGACAACAGTTTAAGGAAGTCAATCATTGCATGTATCCCTACTCTGGCGACCCAAATTTAAGAAACAAAAAATCTCCTCATTGAATGCATGTCTCTAATATATCTCTAACATCCATACGCCAAGGACAACTCTCACATTAGTAGTTACATCACAAGCAACTTTGGATCGTGTCGCTTGCGAATGAGCACCCTAAATCGATCAACATCTTGGTTTTGGCTCAGTAGAATTCCAGCATAGTTGGGGTGGCACTACATCTGTAAAACAACGATCGGAGCCCAGTTGGACACTACTTGCGTTTCCAAATTGGAACTAGACCTAATGCAGGCGGTGAACCGCCGACGTGTTTAGCCGACACGAATGGCCTCTGTGGGACCTCTTTGCAGGAGCACAGTATATGTCTATTTGACCTCTAGTGACTTTGAAATGCACTAGCTGTTGTTCAGGACCAACTGTCCGAGTTTCGTTCAAATCTGACAAGTCAGAAAAATCATGCATAAAACGCAAATTTGACCTCTGGTGACCTTGATCACCGTCACGCACGTTTTTTCGGAACAATCTTCTATGTCCCCACTCCTCAGCCCCCAGTTTCCTGTGATCGGACTCACTCTGTATTTTAATTGTGGCAAAAACAGAAAGGGCAGCAGAAATGCAGCGGATGCCCACTTCCGAACTCATTTGAGATTTTTACAAGACGACATGTGTACCAATTTTAAGATCGATCGGATAAAGTGGTAAAGAAGTTAAAGTCGCTAACACCTAAATTTCCAAGGCGGTGGCGGAGACGTGTGGCTCAAACGCCCAAAACCATAGTATCCTAATTGAACTGTGTTGCGGGATATAACTCCAACAGCCGAAACATTGGAGATGGCTAATACGTCATGCACTGTTTGTCAAGAGAAGGCTAAGGTTGACCGGTGTCAATCGCCGGGTTCAAAAAATGGCCAGGTGTCTCAGAAACTTGAATTGAGTTCCTTACAAACGTAAAATCAAATCAAACTTGACAAGTATAGGGGATCTGCTGTGAATGCCCTTCATCTCATCAGAGGATCTCTGCTGAGAACAACGGAGTCATGCCTATATAAGCGACTTTGGGGGATATGCGCCACTCATAATCTAGTCTAAGGTTTTTTTTAATTTATGAGGAAGCAGACCTTCAGGAAGCGACAATTGACACACTCAGTAGCCTCCGCAGAGACTTGGCCTTGAAATGGGAGGGAGGGGGGGGGGGGTGCCAGAGTCGGAACCCAAAGAAGTGCCCCTGTCATTAATGGCGTCACCCACCCTTTTGGGCCCCTAGGCACATGCTGCTGAAATATTTACTAAATAACAGCTGCAAAACTTCTACTGAACGCAACAAGGCATCCGCCCCCATTGTCTCCCTGGTTGCCGCGTTCATGGTTTCGTTATCAGTCAACATCAAACAATACAAGACATGTTATGTTTGTCCTTCAGATATGGTATTGGCATTTAACAGAAACAGTTGACTAATTAGTGAGGACTTGTTTTTGTATGATATTCCTTGCTGAGGCGAGATTGATCCTATTTGAGGCCGAGGTTGGGTGCAGACCTGTATATTGCACCTAATTTCTCAGCTGCGAATCCTCCATCAGATACACCATAAGGCAGTGCCTCTTGGGCGGTACCTTAATGTGGGGGTGGGGGTATCACAAACACACGCAGACGGCAATTGCAAATTGCTTAGACCGTTGTTTGTTGTCCTGCTCCAATCCTTTTGCTGAGCGTCGCCAGCGGAAGGCAACATGTTCCATTTTTAAAGTCATTTGTATGACTTATTGGGACACAAAAATCGAAACCTGGTCTTTTCCGGTGGAAGTTGACGCTCTAAAACCGCTGTGCCAACCACTCGGTAAATTTACAACTGTAGGGTTGATTGTTGACTAAGTTTCGTAATAATATTAAGTTTTGAGGAAATGGGATTTGAGATGGGTGTAATTTATCTATTAGACGAATATTCGTTTTTGAGTGCTCCATTTTTAATATCTCAGGAGCAACGGCAGACTGTACTTGATATGTTTCATGGAGAGCACCAAACCCTGATGTAATGACGCAATTCTGTACACCTAAAATATATGTTTAAAATTTTGGGTGACAAGAGGTAGACCAATGTCATCAGTTTTCATGTGAATTGAAGTCATTCCGAGATGTGAAAGATGAGGCAGATTAGATATTATTGAGTTCAGAGGTCACACACATGCAGGTGCAACATTATAATCACAATGGTGAAAAACCTTCAAGCCTTCACAGGTATTCAATTCTCGGATTCTGGCCATAAAACCGTTTTTTGACCCGAAGTGACTACCTTGAATGACCTTTACTGACCTTGCAGTATTTAGAAATTGTACCTCCATGTGATACAGCCCCTCCTAGGAGCATTTAGCACTCTGATGAACACACTCAGTGCTAATGCCACAAATGTACTAAAAACTAGTTTAATGCAAATTAGTAAATTAATATGACGCTTGGCGACCTCTTCCCTACTGTAGAATTTATTGGGACTATAGATAAAACCATCTCCACTGGTTGCACAAAATCCAACTAACTTCAAAATTATCGCAGAAATATGCAAATTAGAATACTTAATTAGCATATATCATGCCAGGATCTAATCATTTCGTGTACTCTCATAGTTGTTAATACTCCGAACGGCATCACAATGAATCTCTACCGATCAAGAGATATCTTGTCCCAGCTTCCAGGTGCCAGCCATTTTCATTAAATATGCAAATTTATTAATGCAAATTAGTACGTCTTTTCGGAAAAAAAGTGGAATGCACATCGGCAACTCTTCACGGCGCACGTCCACAAAAAGGTCCCAGCAGATGGCTTTCACGGTTCAGAGATATCGAGCCGCACATCCGGACAGACAGACAGACAGACACAACATCACACAAAGTGAACCTATGGCCTCCTTGAACAAGTTCAAGCGAGACAAAACACAGTTTTCGTGTTAAAATTTATTGGTTACATGACCCTGGAACCCCCTCCCCCTCAACGGAATACAAACAGGCGAAACGACTCATGGCTGGTTGCATGGTGAACGTCATGTTTCAATACCAGAACCCTTCGTTTGCATGGGGGTGGGGTTGTATTGCGTCGCCCTGGAAATCCCCAAGCAACGCCTGCTAATCTGTTGTGAATGGTACTCAATGCAATTTACTTCCATCAAACTATTCAATAGTTACCCTAGCTGCCTATTGACTGTTTAGAGATACAATATATAGTCTAGTCCAGATATCTCTAATCGTTGGGGGAAAAAAACAGCAGGTCGACTTTTCCATAAACAGTCTCGACTCATTTAGCTTAATAACGAACTCCGCTGTCCTCACCGTTATTACCTAAATTAATAGTCTTGACTGTTTATTCACCATTAAAGTCTCCCAGTTGCAGTTGATTCCTTTATTATATAATAAACCCTTTCTATGCCGCAGGTTGGACCGTTTCTTATTACAAAGGATCATTACCCAAAATGCAATGGGAAATGTTAGCAAGGGACAGTATTTGACACTTCCAAGCAAGTTGTCTTCATCTAACCGTCTGAGCAATCGGAGAACCATACCAGACCTGCTGTTGGAGGATGGTGGCGTTGTTATCACGTGAAATGGCGTTGAAGGTGTAGGCTCTGTGCAGGTAGCCTGGTAAGGCAACATCGTCGATGGCGATATCTGAAGATGTCCTGAGTGCCACGGACCTCCTGATGATGAACCTGATGATTGTCGGCAATTGCAAAGAGGGTCAACTGTTGTGTGCCTCACAGGTAGTTTGAACTTTTCGCCCTGCGAATACATAATATTGTGTACAGCACCCCATTGCAAATTGGGAGGCTTCATTATAACGTTATGCTCACTGCACAATATACATACGTGCTACAGCATACAATGATTATGCGCAGGATGCACAATGCTCAAATGCATCTACCCTAAACTCTGTGAACCTTTCCATACAGAACTTTCCTGGGTAATTATGAGTGGAAAACAATAGTAACAACCCCGGCCCCATGAAGCCTAATAGATGGCTATGTATCGGGTTGCGCAGTATAACATCATGCCTGTCTCAGCTAGTGGATATGAGCAACTCCTTCATACAGTTGGAATATACCTAACATCTCATATTCTGCTCCCAATCATAATAGTTAGGCTACTATTGTTTATTCCATTGCTGAGGCGGAGGAAAATCTTTATACATTCCATTGCATTGTATCTATGTGTGTGACGCTTTTCCTCTAAAACAATATCTTAGAGAACGCAAAACAATCCATTAATTATAGACATGGCAATGAAGGGTTCCATTGTGAGTAGAATGTGCACGTTATGTTTGGTGTCTAGTCACGGAGGTCAACAGAGGTCAAAGATCTAAAAGCCATGTGAGCATAGAAAACTTTGCAACCAAATGATGTAGACAGCTCATAACTTGGCACGAAGGGCTTCCATGGGATCTAGAGGATCATAATGTTGTTAGATGAGTCAAGGTTCACCCAAGGTCCCAGAGCAAAGTCTAAAAAGTGTGTGAGCATGATACTGTTTACAGCGTTCCCCCCTAGAAATACAAACTTTTGACGCTTTGACTCATTGTCTGAATTTGTAACAAAGCTTGTGATAAGTCCCAATAATAATATCATGGCACAACACCTCAATCATCAACCACAATGTAATTAACAGTTCCATTTGGTTCATAACTCCTTGCAAAATTGATGCATGTACAGCAGGGCATTTTGGTATTCTAACTCAAACCTGTCTGTTACATATTTCCCTAGAATGTCATTGGTCAAATGGTTCTCATACTTCACTTGCCCCCCCCCCCAAGATTTTGCTAGTCTAAAAATTGGGAACATTTTACAACTCTCTAATCTTCACGTAGGTGACAGAAATCCTTCACGGACTTCCTTTAGGAAATCGGACAAAAGAAGCGATCATTCGAGCATGAAAAACTATAAATCTTTGACTTTGCCCTAAATGCCACTATCGACCAGAGCTTCTGGCGAAGAGGAGATGATTGGGGTTGCCATTGAGATAGGGTTGGTTCAATTTCACCAGAATACAGACTAGTAGGCTACCAGAAAGCCAACAGGCTAGTGATTCCTTGACTCTCCTGCAACCTATAGCTAGACAGGAGACAAATGGAAGATTGTCCACCGGCTCATTATGGGCAACATAACAACTGGACAAATTTCCCCTGTTCATCCCACCCAACCAATAGGGTTCCTATAAACTCTGATAAGAAAAGGCCACACACTGACTTTTCGAGATTTTTCAGGACTTGACCTATGGCTACTCAGATGACCTCTGACCTGACCCCAAAACATAGGGTTTCCATGTACTCATCTTGGGGACACACCTACAAGTATTAGCTTCATCCATTTAGGCAGGGTCGAGTTATCATGTTTACAAGCCAAAATTGTCTTAAAATTCACATGCTTTTCACAACTTTTCTATTTTTGACCAAATTCACCCCGACCTATCCAAAAACAATAGGGTTTTCTGTACCCCCATAAGAAAGCTACAACAACACACACCAAAATTTCATCTTCATCAGACCAACCATTCTGGACTTTATCATGTTCACAAAGTTTTCAGACTTTGACCCTGGTGACAATCGGAGACCTCTGACCTGACCCCAAAACAAGGGTTCATGTACTCATCATGGGGAACACACATACCAAGGAGAGCCGGACCTACTCAGCCTGATCAGTTCGTGTTTAAGCTGGGCGCACACACACACACACAACATCACATGACTGACTGCATAGATCCTCTGAACTTGGTCAAGGAATCGAAGGGGGGGGAAGGGTTGCCATTTGGAGTATATGAATCTAACATTTTGGTTCAGGGGGGTCGAAGGTCTACAACCCCATTCACATTCCCATTATAAAGGCATAACCAAAACATCCTTTAGTTGTTTCTTATTCATCGAGAGATTGAAGGGCAAAGGGTAGTCCCCTATAGCAAGGTGCATCATGGAAAGAGGAGGTATAAGAGAAAGCTTGTGTGCCATTGCCTAGCCTAAAAAAACCTAGAGGTTTATAGGTAAACCCTCAACTTACCTCTGAAGTCATCAGGTGGGTAGTATGATGCTTCCCATACCCCCGTTATGCTTGGTCCCCAGACAGTGCTCCAGATGGTCATTGACTGGCGAAAGGGCTCCCAGAAAACCGGTAAATATCACAGGTGGGTGTGATTTTACATCTCGCTCTACACAATTTGGAGGATCACACCAACTAGCTATGAATCAAGTATGTAGTATGTTTTGGTTGGGTGTGAGTTTGGTGAGGTAGGTATGTTCATACCAACACATTGGGTGGGTGTGTAGGTTGTAGGGATTCTGGTGGGTCATTGGGTGTTATGTGAAGTGGGGGGAGGTGGTTTGTTCCTACAACATCAATCAGTGGGAGTGTAGGTGTTATGCTTGGTGTGGAGGTGTGTTTCTATTTTGGTGGGTATTTGGTGGATGGTGAGAGAGAGGTGGGTGGGCTTGTTCATACATACATCATAGTTGGGTAGTGTGTGTGTTGGCGGGTGGGTTGTTCATAACAATACATCAGTGGGAGGGGTAGGTGTATGCATTGGTGTTTAGGTGTGTTGGTATTTTGGGTGATTGGGTGGGTATGTGAGAGAGAGGTGGGTGGGCTTGTTCATACATACATTAGTGGGTGGGTAGGTGTGTTGTTGCATGTGTGGGGTAATCCATGGGTCATTTGGTGGGTATGTGCATGAGTGGGTGGTTGATGGACATGCTCGTATATGTACATACGAGCATGCCCATCCACCCCCCACCCAATGACCCAACCAATACCAACACCCTATACTATAATGCACACACCCCCCCGTTTTTATGTATTACAAACCCACCCACCACCCACACATTCCACCGCCCACAAATACAAAATGCTCCATAAAGGTTTCCCTCAGTGAATGGTTTTAATACGTCAGAGTAACACAGCAACACTCAATGCATACTTCCTCACCTGTTCTGGGCCAAGGTAGGTCCTATACCCGTGGCAGAAAGTCACTGCACACAGCTAACTCCAGTCTTCTGAGGCCTCCCTCTACCTCACCGGCAGGCCAGCCTCATTCTCCCTTGACTTCTTGAACCAGTTACTGTCATCCATCCTTCACCATACTGAACCACCTCATTCTACCCTTCTGGTTCCCGATCTTTAATATCACTATACCTATACACCCTTACTCCTCATGAACTTCCTAAATACACAGTTTCACCTCGCTCTGCCGCTACTACCATCTCATATGGTTTTAATGTCTAGTTCAACCAGGTTCTTCTTCTCTCACAGCCCAAGTCTCACTACCTAGGGATCCCAGCACTCCCTGACACAAGCCTGAAACATAATTCCCCTTATGTGTAGGTAAAACTCTGGAAGTGAGATGGAAGCAGTTAGCACCCGCCGTCCTCACTCAAAACTGTAGATATCTTCTTTTGTCCACAATGGACGTTATTGCTGCCCATAGTTTACCACCCGCAGCGTCCCTACCGAGCGCCCGACTGGTGGTATCCAGAACTGGAAGCACTTCTCTTGTCATGCCCGTCCCTCCCTCTGGACCCTTGCTGACGTCAAGGCGGGCCCGGTGCCCTCGTTTGGCCGATGTGCCTCTCTGTAGAGGTACCACCCAATGGGTGCCCAGGGTGTGGGTCCACGAGGGTACCAGTCTGGGTGGACCCGTTTGGAGCCGTGTTCCTCAGCGCCATTCAACCTCGTCGCCGTACTGGGTGTTGGACCAGCTACAGAGGTCGTCTCGAATGCTGCAAGAGCCAACAATTGATAGAAGATATCCAAGAACCATCTTACATGTTACACTTCTAGATAATCCGCGCACCCACAGGCTATAAATTAACCATACAGACCCTTTCCCCAAAAACACTATGTTGGAGCTTATCATTACGAACTGTCCAACAAGCGTAAGATCAATCGTATCCTTTTGTGGAACGGGATCCATGCGTAATAATGAGACGATCTTCTAACACACAAATAAACATATATATTGGCCGATTTCATATTTACCTATAAGCATATGTGATACTCTTCCAATTATTGGGGGGAGGTGGGTGGGGGTAATAATATTTTGCCTAATTTCATTTCATAATTGCCCAACTTTCATTGCAGCTGAAATGTATATATATTAGTGGCCAATGCTAGTGAGAGATTTAAAAGGCAGGAACTGGGCACTAATAGAAGAAAATTTGGTGAATCCTTCCACCTACTTACGTGAACAAATTTTTATTATGTACTACCGTCCTCTTGCATGCCCCCTGTTATACATGACCATTACAAGAGATGCAACAAAAAGCATGCTGCGTTTATAGCTCAACCACTCCCACATGAAAGAGCTTGGCCGTCGCAAACCTGGAGAATACCAGCCACAACACATGCATGAGTTTCTGGGGTGTGTTTGAGAAATTTGTAATAAGTCTTGTCAGGTAGGCGGTGTGGGTTTGAGCGTCAAGTCGGGAAGTGAAAAAAATGTTGTTTTTTGTCCCCCCCCTTTTTTTTTCGGGGGGGCTCCTCCACGTTGAGAAAGTGGTCGGGTTCTGGGTTCACTAATGAGTCCTTTTTGGAGGGGACGTAAAATGGCGGTCCAGAGAGCAGGTGGGGAATGGTGACACCCCTTGCCTTGTATCATCAGAGCAAAAACACCAGTCGAGCAGGTAAGGTGAGTTATCGTCAGTACTATCCATGATGGATACAGCCAGGATTCCTTATTAAACCATAGAAATCAAATAAAATTAAAATCAAATCAGGTTGTACACAGGTTCCTCAAAGATCTCCAATTGTTTAAAGGGGAAGTCCAGCCAACAATATTTAAATGTAATGATTGTTGTATTGGAAAATCATTGTCAATCAACTCTGTATCAGTCAGTCCATGGCATGTTTAGTTATAAAGTTACCAATTTTTAAAGATTAATTAATTTATCACTGCTAATTGGCAATTTGCAAATTGGCAATATCTGAGGATTTTATTCCTAAACCAATTTTAAAAAAGAAAGAAATATGTCTTAACTTTTCCCTCATAATTGGTAGATATTACATCTAAAATTTGGCCAAGTTGCCCAAATCAGCAAATTATATGAATTGAGGAAGCCATTCTTCCCACCGAACATGCTATAAACCTGGAAATAAATTGATATTTGAATGATATTTTTTTTTTAACATTATAACCGCAAGAAGAGATACTTTGGCTGGACTTTGCCTTTAAGTGTTTCGTCAAATAGTGGAAAAAATGATAATGTTTGATATTAATTTTGTTACTCACATAACTGGAAGGTCCGTTCTCTTGATAGGCTGACATCATCCAATGCAAGAGGCCCGGGATGTAAGGTGCTGTGATGTCTGCTGTGAACGTGATCGTGATGAAGCCCTCGTTACGCCGTGTCCCGGTGAAGAAGAAGTGCTCGTTGTGACGCCAGACTCCTGTCTTCTTCGAGCGTCGGCGCCGACCCTGGCAATCCAGCTGATGGTTTTTTCTCTTACCTTATTCTGGGCATCACTGAGCACATCAGAAACGCCAGCATTACAAACAAACACACTGTTCTCCCAGGAGGGCTGTATAGGAGCAATTAAGTAAAAAACTTCATTGCTCCGAGCAAAGAAATTAGTGTGTTACACATGAAAGTTCCAAAGAGGAATGAAAATATATAATATATGAGTAAAAATATATATATTATTAAAATATAGACGAATAAAAATTCTAGACATAAAACAGTCAAGACTGCATGACACAAGATTACCATCTTGCAACTACCCTATTTAAGTTTTTTGTTAAAGTTTGATTGCATGCAAGGACAAGTACATAATAACCCAAGAGGAAGCTATCTAAATGGCTTGAGAGAAATTAAATGTGATGGTTGAATAAACCAAACCTCCAGATGACTTCCCGTTACGGAGTTTGAGGCCTTCAGAAGTTTGTGCCTGTGTATTGTGCAAGAAAAAAGCATCCGTCATCATGCAATGATGAATATGCCAAACTTTCACAACCCTGTAATCTTTCTTTGTTCCTATTAAAACGTACAAATATGTTTCACTTTGAAAATAATCAGTCTCTCATACCTGGGTGGTGGGTCGTAGGTGTTGAGGTTACCTATGGTGATAGAAAGTACAACATATGTCTTCGGAATGTCCAAGTTATTTAACACAATGACAATGGAAAACATGGAACACACCAATTCCCTGTTTGTTCAAGTGTGACATCATGCAATCTTGCCACATTTGGGATGCTTTCTAATTTCTCTCCGGCATGATGTACGCACACTTTTGAAGGCAAATAACTCCCAACTCAGCAACATTGTATTAAAAGGGGTTTTTGACCTGTAAGATATAGTTTTCCATTTCCCACTATGAAACCTCTATTGTACTTCAAGGCCTCAGTTGTTTTTAGGGGCCTACTTAAATGCAGGCACTGAATTGCCTCTCTGACATCTACGGGGAGTGTGTTCCATCCAGCGACGTCAACACACGATTAAGAAGGAGGAATAATAGCCTCCCTTAATTGGAAGAGGGAGGTGAAGCTCGGTTGTATCAGAGGACAAGCTAAGTCTACACATGCAGCGTAACACATACTGAGGCGGAGGCTTGAATCATGGAAACTATTTGAATACATTGACATTGAATTTAACCCCCCCAGTTCCAACTATCAGCCATTGTATCGCGTGTAGGAGGCCCTAATTGGTCTGTCTGATCCACGACCAAATGAAGCGCGCATCCATAGTTTTTGTGTCAGAATAATGTTTCTAGAGAGAGCTTTATGTGCACCGAGGAGGGAGTTAGCATAGTCAATGGCATGGACAAAGGAGCAATCCTCTTAGTAGGAAAAGGAGATTATGATTCAATTTTTGGGTTTATAGTCCTTGTATCAAGAACACCGCCCTTCACACGCCTAGCCGACTTAACCCCTGGTCATTGGTAAACACTGATGAAGGACGCTTGCCTCCTCCATCCAGGAGCACATTCGCTCACGACCTACACACCCCTGGCAGCCACGGCATCATCCCCTACTTCTCACTTCTCTCTCTTCCGTTACCCTCGCATTACCCACTTTTACCTGTGGGTAGCGTGATACATTCGAGGAGACCTGCCTTGGTCTAACAGCAACTGGCGTAAAAAGCCCTCTGCTTTCAATGGGATTTGAACTGATCGTGTCAGGTGTTCAAAGGCGTTTTTCACATCAAGATTTTCGCCACCCGTAGGCTCTGGCTCTAATCTAATCTAACCTTTGGACAGATAACCCTGCTACCAGGTATCATGTCTACCAATTTTCCTACATACCTGACTGACACTCCAGTAGGTCAAACCTGGGCGTAGCTGCTGCTCGGTCCACAGGGTCTTTACTTGGCTGAACATGATCGCCTGGCCAGTGGTGTGGTCCGTTGGGTTGCCAGTCACATCATGAAGTGACCTACGGAGGCCGTGAAAGGAAAAGTTGATGTGTGTCCGACCCTCCCGATTACAACCCCACACCTCAGCACCCGGACCGAGACTCACCAGTACAGCCCTCAAAGCCTGATTAGACCTTTTTTCTCTCCATTGGAGAGGCAGAAGGTTATTCCCATTCTTTCCTTGCTGATACAGAGCCACCATGATACAGTGAATCCGTTTCATGCACTTGATCACCAGAAGCTACTCCCCAAAAACTTGATTCGGAAGTAACTTCCTCTGCAGTTTACCCCGGGAATCTTTTTCAGTAGTAAAGCGACGCCGCACGTAGACTCCTGAATTGCTGAACGAAGTCAGGACTCAGAGTTGAGCTTCTTGAGTAGTGATCACACTATACTACCTCCAACCTGTCTCAATCCAGTTTCAGGTAGGCACGCATGTCACCATGCCCCTTGCCATGATTCAAAATCACTAGATCCAAACGACGAGTCACAAGGCTCAGTTCATCGGAGATACAGCCCAGATTTACAACACCTTTGCCCCCCCCCCCCCTTTTTCTTCTTCTCGAGTGTGGAAGCAGCACGGGCATCGTCCTCCCGCAGCTCCCTGTTAGACTACGTGCTCTGCCCAGAAGATTCGTGTTCGGCTCTCAAATTGCTATATCACACTCAACTCGGTGGTCTGCAGTTGCTGAGACGTTTGCCAGAGCCTATAGTGCTGGATGGTTTTACTTTATGCTGGTGCTACTACTATGTGGCATAGTAATACCACACACAATGGCTATAATGTCTGCTTTCCAAAAAGAACCCCCTCAGTATAACAAACCCAGACCCAAACTATGGCACCGGTACTCAAAAGTTGTGGCAATAGTGACTCGCTGACATATTATGTTATTCGTTTCCTGGACAACTTAGAGCCTTACATAAAGTGTTTCATAGTGTTATCACTGCAGTTATTGCTTAGTTTGTCCAATCTGAAGACTCATTTTTTTCCAGGTGGCCTTTTTTCGTCTGGCTTCATGTCAGTTTTTTTTTTTCAAAGTGTGTAACAGTCACAGAGACAGTGGCAGTATAAGTAAAAGATAATCTCTTTGTGAAGCCGAAAGTCAGGGTTTAACAGTACGAGTTAGTCATCTAGGTTTGGACTGGTACGACAGAGATCGCTGGTGGCCAATGCATGACTCAAACTGTCCTGACCCTTCCTTTAGTTACCTCCTAAGATCAGCAGACCGATATGTTCAGTTTCTTCCTTCCAGTCAGGGTACAGCAGAAGTGTTTCATACCTAATTGAGGAGGGGATACCATACCCTATCTACACATAGACATTGAGTTGCCCTGGCTCTCGCCAGTCCATGCGAATCAGCGGGAGTGGTCCAGTGAGTGGTCCCTGGGCTCTCGCAAGTAATGCGAATCAGCGGGAGTGGTCATCGCCCACTCCTAAGGGTACAACGGAGCAACCGGTTCTCTTTGTCTAACCACCCTGATGGCCCCCCCTTCTTATGGTACCTACCAGAACCTGTAGACGTAGGGGTCCCCGGCACTCCCAGGTCAGTGAGTCAGTGTGAGTAGTCATGGTCCATCATACGGGTAGGACAGATCACCAGTATCGTGTATGAACCCCGTGAGGCCACCCCTTCGTATGGTACCTCCCAGAACCTGTAGCAGTGAGTGGTCCCCGGGACTCCAGGTCAGGTGAGTCAGTGGAGTGGTCAGGTCCACTCATAAGGTAGGACAGATCACCAGTTAGCAGTGGTAGACCACACGTGTGGCCCACCCCTTCTATGGTACACCAGAACCTGTAGCCGTGAGTGGTCCCCGGGCACTCCAGTCCAGGTGAGTCAGTGGGAGTGGGTCATGGTCCACTCATAAGGTAGGACATATCACCAGTTATCAGTGTATGAACCACACGTGATAGGCCGCACCCCTTCTATGGTACCTACCAGAACCTGTAGACATGAGTGGTCCCCGGCACGCCCAGGCAGGCGAGTCGTGGGAGTGGGAGTGGTCCAATCATAATGGGTAGGACAATCCCATTATCATTCGTATTACCACACTGATGGCTCCAACCCTTCTTATGTACCTACCAGAACCTGTGGACAGTGAGTGGTCCCCGCGGGCACTCCCAGGTCTGCAAAACAGCGGTCGTGGTCAACTTCACTTGTGAGGGTAGGACGGAGCACCAGTTTATCAGTGTCCTAAACCACACATGATGGCCACCCCCTCTTATAAGTACCTACAGAACCTGTTGACAGTGAGTGGTCCCTGGGCCTCCCATGTCAGGCGATCAGCGGGGTGGTCCACTGCCACTCATAATGGTAGGACGGATCGCCGGTTAATCAGCGTATACCCGCATACTGCAGTCTTTCAAGTCACAGAATGCTGCCGTAAAAATGAGAACAAATTTGTTATACAAAGACTGTTTCAAGTTCACCATACTGAATTGCGAGGTCAAAAAAGAGCGATTTGCCAATTAGCAGATAATAATAGCGAAATCTAAAAGCATCATTATAGATAAGTTTACTATATTTTACCAGCCCCTTTTATTATAGACACACAACCACTGAATGTTTGAATACCTATTGAATTTTGCAAAGATGCAATTTTTACTATTACTATCACTTAGTAGTATTACTTGGGTTTTAATATTTTCCAGTGATTTTTTTTCCATTTCGGTAATGATATGCAAATAATGTGGGAAAATCTTCGACGATACACAGAGACTAGGCTAGTCCTACTTTATGTTGACTATTATCCATAAACAACTCCACTACCATGTGTGTACCACTGACTCCACTCCCACCTATTAATTACAGTACAGCAGACATTTTTACTAAAACACTCCACTTATTACTGTAAAAAACAAATCTAAACCAGGGCATTGCACACAAACATGCTCAATGTACAAGCCTAATGTTATATCAGGCTCCATGGACGCACACGCGGGGTGTGTGAGGAGGATATATCCTCCCCACCCCACACTTTTTATGATGCTTCTATTGACTCTAACATTTTCACCCAGTAATTTCCTGTTTCAAAGGCCCATCATTCTCCCCTCCCATTTTTTTCACATGAGGTGCTCCACTGTAGGCTATACTAACCGTCCTATGAATGATTGATTTCACCTGGGCCTCCAGCATGCCAGCGATACAATACAATCTACAATGAGGTCTTATGACGCACTTATCCAGCTTGTGACAGCGTTGTATATTCATTCGTCAATCGCATCTTGTAGACCGGCGATCATTACAATCGTACTGACCTTGCAAGCAGCGATCGCTATATTCTCTCTATTCTCACCGCCTCCAGACTCTAGTGGCGGCATTAGTAAGAATGGAGTGCGGCAAAGCGCATGGTTCGAAGGCCTGTGTACATCACACACGATGTATGCACGGATGCGCATATGATAAAGATTCGCATTGAAACCGGACCTGCGTTTTTGCCTTTTGTTCAGGTATCAGCCACATTCACCATATGCACATGATGACCGTGTTAAAACAATCAGTGCTTCCTAACAGATGCCTGTGCAGCTTCATTCAGCCTGCTACACGAATGAAATTATGGGCGGGACTGGTGGGCGGTGTGCGAGGTCATTTTTGATTGCCCAATCGACCATTCCCCTTTCATCCTAAATTAAGGGAAACAGTCATACCTGCAGGAAACCTTATTATCATTATTAAACTTATTTAGGAACACGTCTTCCTCATATCATCTGCTTGGAAGATACACGTGCTATCTGAACGTCCTCTTTCTCTCAAAAATATCGTGGCCATTATACAGTGCCTCCACTCAATTAGCTTTATGTGATAATGTCATTAGTTGGTAATGTCCCTCCCACATGTGATTATATGTGGTTTTCCATCCTTTCCCATGGAGCAAACCCCGATTTTTCCCAGGCAGTCAAAGTGTTGGCAGCACGATTGCATCGATCGCTAGATAGAAAATTTGAAATATAAAAGGACCAAATGGAAATCCACTTTCTTTCTCTGGTAGAGTCTCATGAATCTAGGGTTGCATTTCACCATATTGAAAGGATTATTGGCCACTTCTCAGATAATCATTCCCCATTAATTGAAAAAACCGCTGCTACTACTCAAACTCACGTCAACGGCCTGGGCAGGAACCCATCAACAAATCTGATATCATCCAGGGCTATGTCCCCTGGTAACCTTCCCCAGCCGTACCCTCAAATCCAAGAACAGCAAGTTTCGGGATCGTCGCGACCCGTCCACCTGTCCTAAGCCAGTCATAGCCCTGGTTACCAGATCTTGTCCAAAGAATCGGCTGACCTGGAAGCATGAAATAATAAACCCTCTCAGGACTCAGCTTTACGTGGCATCTCTTTTATCAAAAGTTTTTTTTCTTTTCCTGTGGCACTACAGGAATTGGTGGAATGTAATCTCATTCTCATTTTTAAAGAAAAAAAGTTACCACCGACAAGTGTTGTGCTTAAGGGTCGTTACAAGAGAATTCTTTCTCGTTTAATTTCAAAACGCAAATTAAGATCTTTCCTCCTCAGTCTGATGAATGTATCAATTTAGCACCATTTGGCATCTCTTGAACTCAGCTCATGTTTTTTTCAGGAACGTCCAATAAACAGCACAGCGTCTGTGAAGACCGATACTGCTATTGCTTTTGCGCATTAACTCCAGAATTAACAAAGTTGATAGGTGTATTAAGATAAGTATATTCTTCCCACTTTGAAACAATTGACATGGTCGTGGAAAGGGTTTTTATGTTTTGTTTTTTGTTTTGTTTTTTTTCAGTTAGCAATGGGTTCATATTCATAAGCAATTTTTTAGGCTCTAGTTTTTCTTATAGTGCAATATTGCTCTCTTGGAAATTTTCATTTCTAATTTATACCCTTTTTTTTCTTCACATACTAATTCATTGAGCTACTATATGATTATATAATTC